>JAFVLL020016127.1:13070-56303 GCA_021397915.2 Tor tambroides
AATGCTGATCTGAAGGTTGAACATTCATGACATGGTTGTGGATGAGAGTGCCTTTTGCAGTATGTTGAATGTACAGTAAGATGATTTTGTCAGTGAGCCAATAAGTCTTACTAAATGTATGTAAAATCTCTCAAGCTTATAGCACTTGATTATTTCCAAACAACATTTCTTCCTAAGTAACTTATACTTTGTTTCTTAAGAAAGTATATTTTTGTAAATAAACAATAAATCATTCTTATTCTGGTATGTTGTAGCTGGTTTTACATTGGTTCCAATACACACTCTGTTCATATGGTAAATTATAAAATATGTAGTAAAAGTAAAATTTGTACTAATTCAGATTAATAATTACAACTATATAATTAAATTCAGTTTACGTGTATTTCTCAAATCACTTTGTAAGAGACTTCCTGTGTTTAGATGCATAACACTCCATTTTTATAGTACATATACAATACACTACTATTCATTTTTTAAAGAAATTAATACTTTTATTTAGCAAGAATGCATTAAATTGAGAAACTGACAGTACAGATAAGATCATGTGACAGTGAAGACTGTTATGATACTGGCTACACCAGGAAGACAAATTATAATGTAAAGAAGTATGACAGTCACTGATTAGTTAATGATAATACTTTTTTTTTTTAAAGCATTTTTATTTCTGTATTATGTAATATTTGTATGTTAGTTAGTGGTGTTAAAATAGCTGGTGGGTTTATGGTGCGGTGGGCCGCTCTGTGCCAAAAAGTCCAGGGCCAATTTTAGCCCCAGTCCGCCCCTGGCTGATAGCTTGGGGTACCAGGCTTCCCACGTCCTCCTTTGGCACCAATGCCTGGAGATCCCGCCCCCCTCAGGTGGAACCTTCTCTCCAGGGCAGCCTAACACAGAAAAGTGACATTATTATGAGAACAATCTCAACAAGCTTCTGTTCATACAGTGGTCTCTACTCATCTCTCTGTTCAGTGAAGCCTGGTGGTATTTTCAGATCCTACAAGTATTTAACCATTAACTACTATTTTCTTTATATCCTTTTGCGGTTTGCAAGATATTAGTCAACTCTCAATGTCTCAGTGTAGTGCCTTGCAATCCAATTGGTCCAGGGACACCTATAAGGGTCCTTAAAACTATTTCCCAAAGTGCATTGCTCATAAAAGTCATTCCAAAACTCGGAAAGTACATCCCTCAACCCCAGTGCCACTATCCTCCAGATTGTCCACCTCTGTCTGTCTGCATGGCTGCATCAATCTCAATCACACTTGATATATCAGTCACGCTAGTTATGGAGTCAGACAAAAAAACATCATCACCGCCTGTTGCAATTACAGCGCTACTGCCTAGGTAAATTAGATCTGGCTCTACATTCTCAGAGAACAGAGCGGATTGGCTGGTACGTGTGGGAGACCAGGAATCTTGCATGTTTTCCACTCTCTGCGCAATTGTCTCGCTGCTGAAGTGGAACTGTGTGTCTGACTGTGTGTCACTAGGGATGATTTTCTTCTTGGTTGTCAAGTAAAAACGCAAGACTGGTAATTTGGTCTGCTCATAAAGTTCTCCAACTGTAATCTGGTCATCTATTTCTTGCTCTTTAAAGTCTGTTACATCAACCACAAAATCTGTGAAGTTTAGGTTATACCTCTGTGAGGTATAATTCAGAAATATTATTGATTCAACTGAACTGACATTGGGTGAGAACTGAGCTGAGATGGACAATGATATTACTGTTTTCTGCAGAGCTGCTTTGTAGCTGGATTGATCTCATTTCATAACTGATCTTAAACTGTTTTTGAACATAACTGAATTAACGCCGAATTGACTTCAGCTGAACAGTGTCACTATTTATTATTCTTTAAGACCATAATTTTACATTGTACATGTGAAACATATATATTTTACTGTTAACTTGGTTTTTTTTTGTAATTCCTGTAAAAAGACTACTTTAAAAAATTATAAAATGACTATAAAAGGTCATATATTAAATAAAAATGCATATTTACAAAAATATTTTTTTTTAAAAACTGAAATTTTATGGTTATTCTCAGTTACAGTTTTGTCATGTTATTTTACATGGAACATGTAAATTAACAGTTTATTTCCTGTAAAAAATTGTAAAAAAAAATTTTTTTTGTAAAATTACGGATTTTTTTTTTTTTTTTTTTTTTACAGTGTAACATACAATTCCCCTTAATGTGAGTATTTTCCTTTTCATCTTTTTATATTAATTGGTCTAATGAAGTGGGCGACTGGAATAAACTTGTTTGTATTTTCCCTTTTTTCTTTTCTTCTTTTTATCGGTTTTGAAATGTAAATACTCTGAGAACTGGACTATCGAAACCGCAGATGTGAATGCAGATTTAGACTGGAGCCTCTCGGTCGCCGCAGTACTAGTGATTATTTATAGTGTTTTTTTTTTTGAATGATGTAAACGCATTCATATGAACTAATCCTTTGGTTTTTCATTATTATGGTATTTCTTTTCCCTTCTCTTGTGAAAACTGAACTGAAAAACTTCTTTCCTCTGTGCATGCATTTATTTCCTGCTTTATGTATTATATTCTCTGCTGTTGTGATATTGTATGTAATAGGTGGCTTTTAGAGGCTATCTGGGTTTAATTACTTTTTGACAGTCTGGTGCCCGAACATTTTGAGTTGGTAAAACCATTTTCACTAAAACCTGGGTGCCGCCACCGTTACAACATGTCGGCCACCTGTCAGGTGAAGTGAAGCGCCACAGCTCTGCGTCTTTCAAGAAATGTGTGGTTAAGACCTGGTGAGGCCTGGGAGGCTGGGACACGGCTGGGAGCCGTTGAAGATATAGAAGACCTCAGTGCCTACGCCAGTATAAACTTCTAGAAATCAGATGAGACCACAGGGAATCTCACAAGCAGAGAAGTGTTTGTTTAAGAATGGTTATCAAAAGAGCATCTCAGAATGCTGTGTTCTTGAGTACTGGCATGTGTGAGCTATAAATTTCTTAGTGTCTTTGTGTTATCATGCCTGTCTAGAACATTTAATAGGTAATATGCATAACATGTTATTATTTATAAAATCAGCCCCCATTTTTCTGTGTAGTTTGAGTCTTTGGTGGAAAATCCCGTTCTGAAATCTTAGGAGAGAGCTAAGGGGGGTTAGATTCCCTCCCACTGATGACTGGGCCTCTTCAGGCTGATAAATGGACATATTTGTGAATGGAGGCAGAAAGGGTTAGCATGTCTACACTTGTTCCCAATGCGACAAAAGGGAAAAAAACAGCACATATATGCATTTGTGAGTTACTAAGCAGCTTATAGGATGTGTTTTTCCTGAATGGAAGTTAACTTATGAATCAACTCTTCAGAAAATCATTTGTGTTCAATCTAGGAGTATTAATGATTTGGTGATCTGTTTAATTATTTCTGATGTAATCAGTTTCAGCACAAATGTGTTATGTGGCATAAACCTAGGTGGATATGGCAATATGGCATAAACCTATGGATACTAAAGTGCAAATTTATTTATAGACATTTATTATTTAATTATTTTTTGTTTTAGCTCTTAATGATGTTATGTTTTCACTAAATAGAATTGAGGATATTGTTGGGGATGGTTTTACAGCAAACTTTTGATCATGCTGATAATTTAGAGATCTTTAATTCTGTGTATAAATTATGATACATAGGCTTTACATAAAAAATGTGCATGATGGGCCTGGTCTAAAAACAGAGGGGACATATACATGGTGGAATATTTTCACATTGGGCAAGTAGAGAGAACTTCATCAAAGCTGAATGTGAATTGTCAGCATGATCTTTGACACAGATTTTTCAAGATTATTAGCAAATATCCTCAACAACACAGAGACTGGAAAACTCTTACAGAGGAAGGTCTGCAAAATAGCTCCATGGACTTTATTTAATCCCAAGTAGCGGCGCTAGGATGGGGCTTGACGGGGCTATAGCCCCATCAGAAACTTGCTGAACCCCCTCCCCCCCAAGGATTTCCTAATGATGTTCCTGTTTTTTGGTGTCACTTTCATTAACATTGAATAATAAACATTAAAAACCTAAAAGAGTGCCTAACATGTGGCCTATAAACTATTGATATAATGGGGGAGTGGTCAAGCAACACAAGCAAGCAACACGCAAACTGTGTGCAAGAGTTATGCCGGTGAACGTCAGTCATTTCACTATAAAGAAAGTGAAAGTAAAAAAACTGATGGAGCTTTCTAACGCTGCATTAACGGCGCATATTCTCTCAGAGACGAGAGACGAAACTACTTCAACATATGCTGATAACGGTATATAACTGTCTTAAATTATTCCCTTAATATTTCTCTGTGAAAAACATGAGAAAAAACATATTTCGCTCTTAATTTTCATTGATGACTGCAGTGTTAATCATTTTAATTATAGGCCTATAATTAGTGGTCGACCGATATTGTTTTTGACAGCCGATGCCAATATCTTGGAAAGCAGGGTGGTCTATGGTCGTTATAATTTTATTTATTTTAATTAGAGGTGCAGTGTGAAATATTAAGGAGGATCTATTGTCAGAAATGCAATATAATAAACATAACTATGTTTTCAGAGGTGTATAAAGACCTTACATAATGAACCGTTATGTTTTTATTAACTTAGAATGAGCAATTCATATCTACACACACCGCGGCAAAGACTATAGAATACCTCTTAAAGAGACTTTGACCGCGGGTCCCCTTACATGGAAGTCGCCACCATGTTTGTACAGTAGCCCTTTAAGGACAAACAGAGCACGTTTCGTCACTATGTTGTTCTTGCGAATAAAACACTGACACAATGATGAACAAGTAACAATAATATTCGCAATAACATATCGATTTATTGAATAACTAAATAAATATAATTCCTTAATTTACCTTTGTAAAGAAACCTCATTGCTGGCTACTCTCTGCTGTCTCAGACTACGACATCTTAGCTCTGTATCGGCCACCGTAGCTTCTCTAAAGGGAGGGGTGAGCGCAAAGCCACTAGAAGGCAAGCCTGCAACCATTAGCCAAAAAAGAGTAACGGCTAAAGCTAACGCTTCCGGTCTGGCAGTACGTGGGAAAGGAGACCAGGGGCCGTTTTTTTTTTTTGAATGGATGTCAATGGACGAGAGGATTCACTACGCTGAATAAACAGCTTTTTAGACTAAACAGCTCATCATTTATTGAATCGACAGCCTATCTGCTAATCTACAACATGTTTTACACTAAACAATACTTTTGGATTGAACTATTTTTAGAGTTTACCATGAAAAAAAATGCTGTTTTATAAGAGAAGTCACTGACTTTTTGGGACAGGTGGGATTCAGCTTACTGCACTTCTCATTCATTCCTATGGTATCCGTAAACGACCAATGAGTGTCGCACAACTGACTGAAATTCTATGACATCAAGGCTGTAATGTGATTGGTTATTAAGGCACACGTGATCGAAGTTGATCGTTACGCTTTCTCCAATATTAAGTAATACAGACCATAGATATATATACGTAGATTCCTCATTAGCGACCGTTTCTATGGGCCGCTATACGTAAGCCGTCCGCCATATTGTAGCGGTCAACTTGACGTCATTCACCATAGTAATCACTGAATATTCAAAAGATGCCACAATCCTGCACAGCCGATGGTCTGCGAACCCAACGGCTCTGTGTGAACCTACAGTATGGTGAATAACGTCAAGTGGACCGTGGCGGCCGCATCTACGTGCCTGGAGCCATAGACATATATAAGCTGTGTCTCATTTAGAAGGATGTGTCCTCCGGAGGTCTCATTCGAAGGGTGCATACGTCATCGAGGCGGTCTCATTTTAGAAAAGCAAGTAGGACACTCCGAATGCGACCTTTGAATGTGACCTTCTTTGACAGGAATTCGGAGGATGCATCAGGTGTATCCTTCGCTGCTACAGATAACCCACAGTTCTTTGCGTCGCCATAAACAACCGTCGTTAATTTGAAAAATGCCGGCGCCGGCAGATGTACACACAAGCTCAGATGTGGTGTTTTCAACTTAGCTTAAATTGCCTCCAGTAAAAACGGATAAACTTTGTTCTTAATATCCTCCTCCTTTTTGTCTCTAACAGATGTCTGGTGTACGTACACTGCAGCTCCTCAAACACTGAGCAAAATAAAACAAGTAAAAGCATTTTTTTTTCAAATTACTTTCCAAATTTAGAAATAATTTTCCTTCATTTAAGTAGTGTGAGAGCGCAACGATGCTCTAAATGGGTTGGCAAATCAACGGGATACTTCCTGTTTCCTTTTTCCGCCCGTCCTACGAAGGCCATCTTGTTTAATTCTAGGTTGAGGACACTTCGTATACGTTATGCATCCTACAGAGGATGCAACCTCCAGAGGATTCGACCTCCGGAGGACGCAGCCTTCTAAATGAGACACAGCTATAGGGAAAGGGAAAGGGAAGTGTTGTGTGGCCAAGTATGGTGACCCATACTCGGAATTTGTGCTCTGCATTTAACCCATCCAGGTGCATGCACACAGTAGTGAACATACACCCAGAGCAGTGGGCAGCCAATGCTGCGGCGCCCGGGGAGCAGTTGGGGGGTTCGGTGCCTTGCTCAAGGGTCTCACCTCAGTCGTGGTATTGAGGGTGGAGAGAGTGCTGGTTATTCACTCCCCCCACCTACAATCCCTGCCGGACCTGAGACTCGAACAAGTCCCAGGGTTACAAGTCCAACTCTCTATCCATTAGGCCACGACTGCCCCTACAGACGCTCTATTCGACCGGTCCAGGCACGTAGATGCGGCCGACATCTTGGAATGGTATTTTTGATGTCATTCACCATACTGTAGGTTCGCACAGAGCCGTTGAGCCGTTCTGTGCAGGATTGTGGCATCTTTCGAATATTCAGTGATTACTATGGTGAATGACGTCAAGTTTACCGGTAAGTGATGTAATGCCAAATTTCTTCAAATCGGTTCCAATGAAGAAACAAACTCATCTACAGTATGGATGGCCTGAGGGTGAGTAAATTTTCAGCAAATTTTCATTTTTGGACGAGCTATTCCTTTAACTTAAATTGAAACTCTATTTTCACCCAACTCTTACTGCTAAATGCGAGTATAAGGCATGATTAAGATATTACATTAACATCTTGATTTTCTAGCTGCTTTGAAACAATGTGTTCTGTGAAAAGCACTATACAAATAAATCTGAAATCATTCCACTATCATGTGGCAAATATGAAAGCTTCTGCACCAGAAACGTTCACCAGAAGGGGGCAGCATATATGTGATATAAATTTGAATGTCACTGCATGTTTAACTTTAGGAACTCTAGATATTTTCACACTAGCTCTACTGATGTTCTGAACACACTGTAAGGATAATGGCAGTCACAAAGCAATATGTTTGTGACATGACATTGTCATTTGTGTGTGAATATCATTGTATGTAGCCTATATGTATGTTTGGATGTTCTATACCTGTTTTTTCATTCCTTGATAGCCACACCTTGATTTCAAACTGCCAGGAACCCCCTGTGAAGAAAACACAAGCAAAATAACACAATGACTGCACAAATGCATTTACAGATAGAGTACATAAGGCATCATCATGCTTAATCAATGATAAGAAAATAAAGCCGTTGAGCCGTTCTGTGCAGGATTGTGGCATCTTTCGAATATTCAGTGATTACTATGGTGAATGACGTCAAGTTTACCGCTACAATATGGCAGATGGCTTACGTATAGCGGCCCATAGAAACAGTCGCTAATGAGGAATCTATGTATATATATCTATGCAGTGGTCGAATTGTAAATAAATTTCAGGGGGGATGGTGTGTTCGGGGGTTGGGGGGGGGGGGGGGGGGGTTAGTGTAGGTCTTGTGGCTAATTTTTCACAATGATTACAAAATTGGTCTCATTTTTAAAAATGTTTATTTAATGAAAAATTAGCCTTATCAAATGAACTATAATTTATAAGTTGTTTTTTTTTCCTTCTGGGGCCTGAAATAGTGGAATTTTGGTCAATATTGATAATTAAACAATATTTTGTTTTTGTGCTGGCACCTTGGCTGGTTTAGGTCTGTCATGGATCAATAAATATGACAATAAAACTGCCAGTAGGTGGCAGCAAGTCCCTGTTTTAATAAATGGCTTACTGAATCATTCATATCAAACGATTCGTTCAAAACGGCTGATTCAATAGAAACGAAACAAGTGAGACCAACTAAATAGACCGTTGAATCACTGGCTCAGTTGATTCGTTCAAAAACTGATTCATTCACGGAATGAAACACCGTGTTGCTATGCACTGTTGTATAAAACTAATAGCACATTTGTGCTTGCGGCCTCGCGCACATGTGCTGATATACAGAAAAGTACATTGCTTGTGCAATGAATATAAAAACGTAAAAACTCATACATGGGTATATTTTTGTTTCATTGCTGGAATTATAAGGGCATTCTAACTGTATTCTAATGGGCTTCATCGTGCAGTGAATGCTTTTGGAATCTTAAGACGTGTTTTTTTTTTCTTTCTCAAAGTTGGATGTCAGCTCTCCTATCGTCTCTCAGTCCCTCACACAGTCACGCATACATTATGTCAGGAGAATGTCTTTAAATTCTAATCAAGGAAAAATCATAGCTTCTGTTGTCTTCTTTTTAAAGAACTTCAAAAGTTGCGCTTGAACCATTTTGCGTGAAAAATGATGAAATTGCTTCTGTTTGTGTGCAGCTTGTTACAGTACCAAGTTCTGATCGGCCAATCGCCGTTATTTAGTTCGTAAATGATCATAAGTAGATAATTTTAACATTTCATGTGCATGATAAGTTTTACGTAATAAAATTAATAATCCAAAGGGGATGGTAAGGGTGGATGGTGGTTTTACAGAGGGGATGCTTTTTGAAATTTTTTTCGACCAGGGGGATGCCATCCCCCCACATCCCCCCTCAATTCGAGCCCTGTATCTATGCCTGGAGCGGTCGAATAGGGCGTCTATGTCTATGATACAGACACTCTCATCTCCCTATATTGAGAAAATCTCTGGTGAGCGGGGGACTGAGCCGTTGGTTGCAATTCGCAACCTCACCACTAGACGCCGCTAAAATTTACACACTGTACCTTTAATATTTAAGAAATTTTAAATAATTTGAAAAAGGATTAAAAAATAAATAGGTAAAATAAACATACTTTAGATGACAAAGTATTTTTCACAAATAAATAAATATCTAATAAACATATAATTAAAAAGGAAGTAAACACTGTAACCAACAGGGTACTCAGTATCCTGGGATGTTTGGGTGCATTGGAAATCATATTTTTTCAAATAAAGCCAAGGTAACACTGATTTTACATACAGCACACAGTGAAAATGACATGAATATGCCAGTGGGCAAATGCATAAAGCGCAGTATAATATAAAATCACGAGTTTAAAATTTATCGATCACGCGTCTCCAGTGAACCTGAACTCTCCTGTCCGCATTCAATTCACACAGACCGACCGTCACGCAGGAAACACGCGATCATGCAGGATACAAATGCACACTTTATAAGATCTAATTCTTTTGAAATGGTGGCGCTTTTGAAAATGTACTCATCCTCTGGCCATCAAAGATGTGGATAAGTTTTTTTAATTTATCCAACAAATTTGGAGAAATGTAGCATCACTTGATCACCGATGGATCCTCTGCAGTGAATGAGAATGAGAATGAGAATTCAAACAGCTGATCATCACGATAATCCACAAGTAATCCACACAACTCCAGTCCATCAGTTAATGTCTTGTGACGTGAAAGGCTGCATGTTTGTTAGAAACAAATCCATTATTAAGACATTTTTAACTTCAAACCCTTGTTTAAAGTTAAAATGCCTCGATGAACTTGTTTATCACAAACATGCAACTTTTCGTGTCACAAGACTTTAATTGATGGACTGGGGTCATATGGATTACTTGTGGATTATTGTGATGTTTTTATCAGCTGTTTGGACTCTCATTCTGACGGCACCCATTCACTGCAGAGGATCCATTGGTGAGCAAGTGATGTAATGCCAAAATCCAATGAAGAAACAAACTCATCTACATTATGGATGACCTGAGGGTGAGTAAATTTTCAGCAAATTTTCATTTTTGGACGAGCTATTCCTTTAACTTAAATTGAAACTATATTTTTGCCCAACTCTTACTGCTAAATGTGAGTATAAGGCATGATTAAGATATTACATTAACATCATGATTTTCTAGCTGCTTTGAAACAATGTGTTTTGTGAAAAGCACTATACAAATAAATCTGAAATCATTCCACTATCATGTGGCAAATATGAAAGCTTCTGCACCAGAAACGTTCACCAGAAGGGGGCAGCATACATGTGATATAAATCTGAATGTCCCTGCATGTTTAACTTTAGGAACTCTAGATATTTTCACACTAGCTCTACTGATGTTCTGAACACACTGTAAGGATAATGGCAGTCACAAAGCAATATGTTTGTGACATGACATTGTCGTTTGTGTGTGAATATGATTGTATGTATATGTATGTTTGCATGTTCTATACCTGTGTTTTGATTCCTTGATAGCCGCACCTTGATTTCAAACTGCCAGGAACCCCCTGTGAAGAAAACACAAGCAAAATAACACCATGACTGCACAAATGCATTTACAGATAGAGTACATAAGGCATCATCATGCTTAATCAATGATAAGAATAAAGCCGTTGAGCCGTTCTGTGCAGGATTGTGGCATCTTTCCAATATTCAGTGATTACTATGGTGAGTGACGTCAAGTTTAGCGCTACAATATGGCAGACGGCTTACCTATAGCGGTCCATAGAAACAGTCGCTAATGAGGCATCTACGTATAAATTTCTATGCCTGGAGTGGTCGAATAGGGCGTCTATGTCTACGATACAGACCCTCTCATCTCCCTATATTAAGAAAATCTCTGGTGAGCGGGGGACTGAGCCATTGGTTGCAATTCGCAACCTCACCGCTAGATGCCGCTAAAATTTACACACTGTACCTTTAATATTTAAGAAATTTTAAATCATTTGAAAATGGATTAAAAAAATAAATGTGTAAAATAAGCATACTTATACATTAGATGACAAAGTATTTTTCACAAATAAATAAATATCTAATAAAAATATAATTAAAAAGGAAGTAAACACTGTAACCAACAGGGTACTCAGTATTCTGGGATGTTTGGGTGCATTGGAAATCATATTTTTTTTAAATAAAGCCAAGGTAACACTGATTTTACATACAGCACACGGTGAAAATGACATGAATATGGCAGTGGGCAAATGCATAAAGCGCAGTATAATATAAAATCACGAGTTTAAAGTTGATCGATCACGCAGCTCCAGTGAAGCTGAACTCTCCTGTCCGCATTCAATTCACACAGACCGACCGTCACGCAGGAAACACGCGATCATGCAGGATACAAATGCACACTAGAGGCTGACATTAGGTGCGTTCGACTTCATGCAGCACTTAGCAGACCGATCGGCGGCTGACTTGAAGCAGTGCATGCCGGTTAGAAATTTAGTTTTTTTTTTTTTTTTTTAATGCCAAGGCACCAAAGAAAAAAGTACAGAAAATATCAACATTATGCACAAAGAGATGACATTACGTAAAGCACCATTTCTAGACGTACGTAACAATAAAATATATAAAACAAAAAGCTTTACAAATAAAACCATTAAAATATTTTCTCAAAAATAAATTAACTAGTTTAATATTTTAATATTCTGGAAAGATGAAAATAGCTTGGATATATTGCTGAACTCTTTTAAAACAATAAATAAAGGTTTTTTGATGCGAATTTATTATGGTGAATATGAAATTTTGCAAGAAGTAACAATAGGTTAATAATAAAATATTCGTTAATTTTATTTTGGTATGTTAAAGAAAGCTAAACAGTACATCCTTGAAAAGCAAGGAGAAATTTTGAGCACATTACATTGATAATATTAGAGAATTCAATCTAGGTTACGCGAAAAGAGACAATCCTTAGGTTATGCATATCAGCCCTACTAGGTCACCACAAAACATTACAGCTTGTATTCATATCTGATTTGAACCTTTTCAAAAACATTAGCTTGGCAAAATCTCGTGCAACAATTTGAATGAGATGTCTCTACCTTGTTAGTTATTATGTATTTCAAGACAGAGTCCATATTTTTTCCGTCAATATGCATCAGCAACATTCTTCCAATAAATATATCACCACATATGGAGTTGTTACAAGCTCCTTTTTTGAAAAAGCCATCTAATCTATAGCTTGCATGATGAAGGATAACAAAAGCATAGTTTTCCTAATGGGATTTCAAAATGGTCTAAAGAAACAGGTAGTTACTTAAAAGATCTAATTAAAGTCTCCTTAAAAAGCATGACAACTCCTTTAGGAATAGCTGTCCATGACAATGGAGAATTCCTTTTGGAGTTACTGGGAAATCAAATTTACATAAAAATTCCTTCCTCTAAAATAAGACCTTCTGAGTTAAATAACTGAGAAACTGTCAAAATGTTTTTCCCAAACTAATTATTGAAAACAAAGATTTCCTTTTCTTATATACAATGTCCCGATTTTTTGTTCCAAAAATGAAATACCGTGTGGAGAAATTGTGCTTTAAAATTAATGACTATGTAAGTAAATGAACGTTTATGAAATTTAGATAACAGGTGGATTCTAGCAATATTATAATTACAGATCAATAGAAAGGAGATTACCTACTTAGAGAAGTAGCAATTGGGGATAAAATTTGTGATTGAGTTTGGATTACAATAAAAATTGCCTAATCTAATTAATTTTGAAAAGTGTTGTTTCATGAAGAGAAATCACTTAAAACTCCAACCTACTATTAAATTGCGAAAGTGTGTTCATTATTACAGACTTTAACATACGATTTTGTTTTTTCCAAACAAAATTAAAACAGGATTTTAATAACTGATTTACAAACTTTTGTTGTCCACACATAGAGCAGAGTGCAAGACATAAGTTCGAGATGCCTGCCTTACAGTATAGTATTTCGTTTCAAAGTCAAGTCTCTCTGCAACCATGCGTTAAATCTTCTTTCGAGCTTTTATTATAACTCGTCAAAGTTCAGTGGTATCTTTTATCTTTTGATTTTTAGTTATCATAAATACCTATGCATGTAATTTCAGATTTAATTCGAATATTAAAATAGTGGGTGCTGTACAATTTTTAATAGATTAATTCACATATTTATCTAGGTTTAGATTAAGACTCGCTTTAGAGAAAAGTTTTAGTATATTAATTGCTATAGATGCTAAATATCTCTGTGAACAAGGTGGTGTCATCTGCCAATTGACATCCTATAAATACTCGATCTGCCGACACTGAATACCGCTTTCACATACAAATGCTGACAGTACGCATACGTTGTTAAAATAAATAGGGAGTGAAATGGGACACTCCCGTCTCACTTCCTCTGGATAAACTATCCTTACGAGTGCCATTCTTAATTTAATCGAAGCACCTATTATGTATACAGGGTTTTTAATTATCTGGCATAACATATCCCCAAAACCGAATTTTCTAAAGAATTAATAATAAATTGCGTTTAAGGAATGAAAGCCTTATAGAAATCTAAGAAAAAGAATGAAGGCCTTCTGAATCGTCTGAATAATGATCAAATCACAACTAATCTATATTGTTAACAAGTGTCCCTAATAAAACCAGATTGTGTCTCATTTCCATACAGAATTTTAACATGCATTTTTAATCTTTTAGCAAATATAATAGTTAAAATTTATAATCACTGTTAAGTTAAAGAAATGGACGTTAATTGTCACCAGGCAATCTTTTAGGCTCCCGGAATTAAAGTAACAAAACCTGAGTGAGATGGGGAGACCAATTTTGCATGTTTTCTTTCAAAAAACCTTAAGTAAAAAGGAGACAGTTCTCTAAAGAACTGTCTCTTTTTACTTCAAGGTTTTTGAAGAAAGCATACAGAATGAGGCTCTCCCCCCGACTCTCACTCAAGGTTTAATTACTTTAATTCCGAAACCTAAAAAAGATTTACTTTTAATTGACAATTGGCGTCCCGTTTCTTTGCTTAACAGTGATTATAAAATTTTAACTATTATATTTGCTAAAAGATTAAAATACGTATTGGGTTCTGTAATAGATGAGACACAATCTGGTTTTTTGAACAAAAGACACATTGTTAACAATATAAGGTTGATTCTTGATTTATTAGATTATTCAGACTTGATTCAGGAAGACAGCTTCATTCTTTTCTTAGATTTCTATAAGGCTTTCGATTCCTTAGAGCACCAATTTATTATTAATTCTTTAGAAAAATTCGGTTTTGGGGATATGTTCTGCAGAGTAATTAAAACCCTTTACAATAATGGAAGTGCTTCGATTAAATTAAAGAATGGCACTTCACCAAGGTTTAGTTTGTCCAGAGGAGTGAGACAAGGGTGTCCCATTTCTCCCTATTTATTTCTTCTTTGTGTGCAGCTACTGTCAACATTTGTATGTGAAAGCGGTATTCGGGGTATCCATATAGCAGATCGAGAAATATTTATGAGTCAATTAGCAGATGACACCACCTTATTTTTAAGAGATGCTTCCCAAATCCCTATAGCAATTAATTATATAAAACTTTTCTCTAAAGCTTTGGGTCTTAATCTAAACATAGGTAAATGTGAATTAATGTCCATTAAAAATTGTACAGCACCCACTATTTTTAATATTCCAGTTTAAATCTGAAATTACATACTTAGGTATTGTGATAACTAAAAATCAAAATAAAAGATGTACCTTGAACTTTGACCCAATTATAATAAAAGCCCAAAGAAGATTTAACACATGTTGCAGAGAGACTTGACCTTAAGAGGCAGAGTACTACTTGTTAAGGTGGAAGGCATCTCCAGGCTTACATATGCTGCACTCTCTCTGTATGTGGACAACAAAATTTGTAAATCAGTTGATAAAATCCTGTTTAATTTTGTTTGGAAAAACAAAATCCATTATGTAAGGAAGTCTGAATAATGAACACATATGAGTATGGTGGGTTGAATTTCCTTGATTTCTCTTCCTTGAACAACACTTTCAAAATTAATTGGATTAGGCAATTTTTGTGTGATCCAAACTCAATCTGGAATTTTATCACCAATTACTTCTTCTCCAAATTAGGTGGTCTTCCTTTCCTATTGATCTGTAATTATAATATTGCTAGAATCCCTTACACTGTATCTAAATTTCATAAACAGTCATTACTTGCATGGTCATTAATCTTTAAGCACAATTTCTCCCCACACCGGTACTTCATTTGGAACAATCAAAACATTGTATATAAGAGAAAATCTTTGTTTTTCAGTAATTGGTTTGAGAAAAACATTTTCACAGTTTCTCAGTTATTTAACTCAGAAGGTCTTATTTTAAGCTAGGAAGAATTTTTATGTAAATTTGATTTTCCAGTTAACTCCCAAAGAATTCTCCATTGTCATGGACGCTATTCCTAAAGGAGTTGTCATGCTTTTAAGGGACTTTGTTAGATCAACTTTACCTATTTCTTTAGACCCATTTGAAATCCCAGTAGGGAAACTATGCTTTTTGTCACATCCTTCATCACGTAACTATAAGATTAGATCGCTTTTTCAAAAGGAGCTTGTAACAACTCCATATGTGGTGTCTTATTGAAGCATGTTAAGTTGATCATATTGACTGAAAAAAGTATGACTCTGTCTGAAAATACATAATAACTAATAAGGTTAGAGACATCTCATTCAAATTATTACACAGATTTTACCCAACTAAAGTGTTTTTGAAAAGGTTCAAATCAGATATAGATATAAGTTGTGTTTTTTATGACCAATGAAATCGATATGCATATCTTCTGGATTGTTCCTCACATCTAGCTATTTGGATTGAATTCTCTAATGTTATCAATCGCACGTGCTTCAGGGTTTCTCCGCTAAGGATGTACTGTTTGGCTTCTTTAACATGCAAAAGATAAATTAATGAATATTTTATTATTAACCTATTGTTACTTGCAAATTTCATATTCACCGCAGTAAATTCACTCATCAAAATCCTTTATTTATTATTTTTGGAAAAGAGGGTTCAACAGTATATCTCACATATTTCATCTTCCAAGAATCTAAAGCTTATTAAAACAGTTATTCATTAATCTTTTAATATATTTCGTTAAAGCTTTGTTTTGTATTATTACATTTATTGTTACATACGTCTAGAAATGGTGCTTTGCATGTAATGTCATCTCTTTGTGCATAATGTTGATATTTTCTGTACTTTTTTCTTTGGTGCCTTGGCATTAATAAAAAAAAAAAAAAAAAAAAAAAAAAAAGTACTTGCCTTTTCTCGTAGTATTTCCAAGTAGACGCTTCTCACTCCAGTCCAGCGGGTGGCGCTAAAACACACGCGTTTGTTTTCCAAACACCATTAAACCTCAGAGGAAGAAGTTCAGTTTCACCGCGCTCTCTGTTGTTTTGTCCTGATGCTGGCTTAATACAAACTGCTGGAAGTGTTGTTTCAGTAAATAGAGAAATAGAGTTTTTGAATCAGATCAGCAAATACCTGTAATATTTTCATCCTCACAGTCGTTTTGAAGCAAGCAGGAACGTCTGGAGGAGTATCATCTGAGCTGAGATCTGCTGCTGTGAAGATGGTGTTTGTTAAAGAGGAGAACACGAGTGAACCAGAACTTTGCGGAATAAAACAGGAGGATCATGGAGGTTGGTCTTTATTCTTCATTCATACTGATTGTTGTACATTAGGTTTACAATAATTTAACAGGGTGCCTCCGCAAAATGTTTGAGATTACACTAATGAAAAACATCGACTGTCTCACGCACAGCTTTATATAAATTTAAAAAGCAAATGAGAAAAATAAAATAAACTTCTTGTTGCCAGGTCCATCGCATTTTTAAGACCTTTGAAAGGTGGTTTTAAGACATTTTAATGATAATTAGGCGGAATGTAAAGCTTTTATGGATCTGCTGCAGGCACCCTGTTAAATTATTGTAAACCTAATGTACAACAATCAGTATGAATGAAGAATAAAGACCAACCTCCATGATCCTCCTGTTTTATTCCGCAAAGTTCTGGTTCACTCGTGTTCTCCTCTTTAACAAACACCATCTTCACAGCAGCAGATGTCAGTTCAGATGATACTCCTCCAGATATTCCTGCTTGCATGAAAACGACTGTGAGGATGAGAATATTACCGATATTTGCTGATCTGATTCAAAACCTGTATTTCTCTATTTACAGAAACAACACTTAGCAGTTTGTATTAAGCCAGCATCACAACAAAACAACAGAGAGCGCGGTGAAACTGAATTTCTTCCTCTGAGGTTTAATGATGTTTGGCAAAGAAACGCGTGTGTTTTAGCGCCACCCGCTGGACTGGAGTGAAGCGTCTACTTGGAATATCACGAGAAAAGGCAAGTACTTTTTTTTTTACACTACAAGGCACCAAAGAAAAAGTACAGAAAAATATCAACATTATGCACAAAGAGATGACACACGGCAAAGCACCATTTCTAGACGTATGTAACAATAAGTAAATATTGTGAAAACAAAGTTTTTATCAAAAAATATATTAAAAAGATTGAATAAATTAACTGTTTTAATAGATTTTAAGATTCTTGGAAGATGAAATAGCTTTGATATATTGTTGAACTCTTTTTAAAAACAATAAATAAAGGATTTTGATGAGTGAATTTAATGGCAGTGAATATGAAATTTGCAAGAAGTAACAATAGGTTAGTCAATAAAATATTCGCTAATTTTATCTTTTTGCATGTTAAAGAAGCTAAACAGTACAACTTGAAAGCAAGGAGAAACCCTGAAGCATGACATATTTTGATAACATTAGAGAATTCAATCAAAATAGTCATGGGAGGACAATCCACAGATATGCATATCAGTTTCATTAGGGTCACTGAAAAACACAGCTTGTATCTATATCTGATTTGAACCTTTCAAAACACTTTAGTTGGGTAAAATCTGTGTAATAATTTGAATGAGATGTCTTAACCCTATTAGTTATTATATTTCAAGACAGAGTCCACTTTTTCCAGTCAATATGATCAACAACATTCTTCCAATAAGACACCACATATGGAGCTGTGTTACAAGCTCCTTTGAAAAAGCCGATCTAATCTTATAGCTACAGTGATGAATATGAATAAAGCAGTTTTCCTACTGGGGTTTCAAATGGGTCTAAAGCAATGTGTAAAGTACTGGGTGATCTAACAAATCCCTTAAAAGCATGACAACTCCTTTAGGAATATCGTCCATGACAATGGAGAATTCTTTGGGAGTTACTGGGAAATCAAATTTACATAATTCTTCATAACTTAAAATAAGACCTTCTGAGTTAAATAACTGAGAAACTGTCAAAATGTTTCTCAAACCAATTACTGAAAAACAAAGATTCTCTTATATACAATGTCTTGATTGTTCCAAATGAAATACCGGTGTGGGGAGAAATTGTGCTTAAAAGTTAATGACCATGCAAGTAATGACTGTTTATGAAATTTAGATAAATTGTAAGGGATTCTAGCAATATTATAAATTACAGATCAATAGGAAAGGGAGACCACCTAATTTGAAGTAGTAATTGGGGATAAAATTCCAGATTGAGTTTGGATTACACAAAAACTAATTTTGAAAGTGTTGTTCAAAGAGGAGAAATCAAGGAAATTCAACCCACTATACTCATACGTGTTCATTATTACAGACTTCCTTACATAATGGATTTTGTTTTTCCAAACAAAATTAAACAGGATTTTATCAACTGATTTACAAATTTTGTTGTCCACATATAGAGAGCGTGCAGCATATGTAAGTCTGGAGATGCCCTCCGCCTTAGTCAGTAGTACTCTGCCTCTTAAGGTCAAGTCTCTCTGCAACATGTGTTAAATCTTCTTTGGGCTTTTATTATAATTGGGTCAAAGTTCAAGGTACATCTTTTATTTTGATTTTTAGTTATCACAATACCTAAGTATGTAATTTCAGATTTAAACTGGAATATTAAAAATAGTGGGTGCTGTACAATTTTTAATGGACATTAATTCACATTTACCTATGTTTAGATTAAGACCCAAAGCTTTAGAGAAAAGTTTTATATAATTAATTGCTATAGGGATTTGGGAAGCATCTCTTAAAAATAAGGTGGTGTCATCTGCTAATTGACTCATAAATATTTCTCGATCTGCTATATGGATACCCCGAATACCGCTTTCACATACAAATGTTGACAGTAGCTGCACACAAAGAAGAAATAAATAGGGAGAAATGGGACACCCTTGTCTCACTCCTCTGGACAAACTAAACCTTGGTGAAGTGCCATTCTTTAATTTAATCGAAGCACTTCCATTATTGTAAAGGGTTTTAATTACTCTGCAGAACATATCCCCAAAACCGAATTTTTCTAAAGAATTAATAATAAATTGGTGCTCTAAGGAATCGAAAGCCTTATAGAAATCTAAGAAAAGAATGAAGCTGTCTTCCTGAATCAAGTCTGAATAATCTAATAAATCAAGAATCAACCTTATATTGTTAACAATGTGTCTTTTGTTCAAAAAACCAGATTGTGTCTCATCTATTACAGAACCCAATACGTATTTTAATCTTTTAGCAAATATAATAGTTAAAATTTTATAATCACTGTTAAGCAAAGAAACGGGACGCCAATTGTCAATTAAAAGTAAATCTTTTTTAGGTTTCGGAATTAAAGTAATTAAACCTTGAGTGAGAGTCGGGGGGAGAGCCTCATTCTGTATGCTTTCTTCAAAAACCTTAAGTAAAAAAGGAGACAGTTCTTTAGAGAACTGTTTATAGAACTCTGCGGTAAGCCCGTCCGTTCCGGGAGATTTATTGTTTTTAAGTTCTAGAATTGAGTTACTAACTTCAGATAAAGTAATTTCACTATCACAAAGATTTCTGTCATCTCTTGAAATAGTCTTACAATTTTTAACAGACTCCAGAAAAGTACGGGCTGCCTCTTCAGAATACTTTTTTTTATACAGTTTACTGTAAAATTTAGAACAGAAATGGCAATGGATTGAGGATTATTAGTGACTGTCCCCTCAATATTAAGAGTTTCAATTAGCGAAGTACTTAAGCGACTCTTTTCTAGTCTGAAAAAATATGCTGTGTTGCATTCTCCCTCCTCCATCCATTTTTGTCTAGATCTAATGTAAGCACCCTGTGCTCTATAAGTGTACATCTCGTCTAATTTAGATTGCAGGTCAGCATACTCAAGCTTTTCTGATTCAGAAAACAGCTCTGGGGGTTTAGAAGAAAGTATTGTAATTTTAGACACCACCTTATTTTCTTCTGCTTTCTTAAGTCTAGCTAAATTACTACCGAATTTCCTAAAATATTTACTAATTTCAAACTTTAAGAGCTCCCACTGGCAACAATATGAGTCTAACACTAAAGCTCTTCTCCAGTACTGCTCAATCAGTAATGTGATATTCCTCTTAACATCTTCAAACAGGAGAAGGGAATTGTTCAATTTCCAATAAGAAGGAGATGAGCTGAAGTCAAGGGATGCAGAAAGACAAATCTTGAGAGAGATAGCACTGTGATCTGTAAGAGGTGTAGCATGAATGCTGACTGATTTACAACTGTTTGCTAGGCTTTGGGAAATGAGCCAGTAATCTATTCGGGACTGCTTAGAACGGTCCTTGCTGCTCCACGTATAAAGTCTCTGGTGTGGATAAAATTCCCTCCATATATCAACAACACAAAAACGTAACATGAAATTATTCATAATTGAACTTATAGAAGCAGCTCTAGGGGGAAACCTATCTAAATCACTATTTAAAACCATATTGAAATCCCCTCCTGAAATAAGAACAGCATTGGGGTATTTATTTAACCAGTACTGAATATTTTCACTGATCACATCCATTAAAGTCGCATTTTCTTTAGAAGAATTGTACCCATATACATTTAATAGAACTGAGATGGTCTGACCAAGTGAAACCACTAATAAGAGAAAGTGACCTTTGGGATCACTGACGACGTGTAAAATCTCACCAACAAACTTATTTTTTAGAGTGGCGACACCTGCTGATCGCTCTGTGCCATGCGACATCCATACATCACTGCCCCACTGGGATCTCCAAAATTTAACATCGTCTTGTGTGGAGTGGGTTTCTTGAAAAAAGCAAAAGTCTGATCCGTGGTTTTTAACAAACAAAAAGAGGGCTTTGCGCTTTACACTGTTTCTTAAACCCTTGGCATTAAGAGAAATTAACGATATCGACATTGATAAACACTCAGCAATGAACAGCTGTTAACACGAATAAAAACAAAGGCAAAAAGTCAAAATTGACTGATAGATGAGAAGAAAACTGAGATGAACAGAGCTTAATTGACCAATTTAAATGACCAAATTAAAGGTCCAGCTGTAATACGATGATGGCTCAAATGCCATAGTGACGGGTAACAGTCACCATCTTAGAAAAGAGTGCACGATCCTTATGATGAAACTCACAAAGTAATCTCCACACCTTCAATGAACACAAGCGCTCCAATGTAATAGGCTGTTTTTCCAGCAGCCCTCGCCTCTCTCACTCTCGGCCACAAGCTCTTCCGTCTGCGAAGCGCAGGTTGTTGTCTTGGAAAAACTGGGACCTCTTGGCAGCTTTCCATAAGGCATCGCGGATAACTCGTGAGGTAAACTGCATGATAACGGCGCGAGGTTTTGTGTTGTCACCTCTCCTCCCTAGCCGATGCACAGTGTCAATGACGTCCGGGTACTTGTTCTTGGCCTTGGGATAAGTCTCGCTGCAGAATGACCTCGGATCTGATATCTTCCTTGAAAGTCTCAGGTACTCCAAACAATCTCAAATTCCACCTGCGAGAGTATCTCTCCAGATCAGAAATGCGTGTTTCCCATGTGCCCGTAAGACATTCTTGATCTTCAAGTCTGGAATCTACATCTTTCACATTCTTCTTTAGATCTTGTACTTCAGCACACACAAAATTCATCGCTTTCTTCTGCTCTTCTGTCTTCACAGAGCATTGGTGCTATCATTCTTCCATGCACTGACCCAGTATTGATCAGCGAGACAGTGTGGAATGATGGCAGAGTCGGCCAGCTCATTTGGACTTGAAGATTTACTCTTTTAAGAGCAGGCTTTGCTAGAGTGACAGGAAGTGTAGTTTCCAGAGTTCAAACCTTCCTGCTTACAGCAGGGAGCGTATAATCGTGAACATCCATACTAGTGTCGCCAGTGTCTGATCTCTTGCGTTTGTCAACGCCTGTGCACATACGCTCTTAAATGAATGTACTGATATCTGATTAAGCAAATGAAAAATAGTACGTTAATACAGCTAGCCAAATCTGGTAAAGTCGTGGTCAGAACTCTGAAAATTTCTGCTCAATGGGCGCTAATCTTGGTCTCCCTATTGGTATTTTTTTTTTTTTTTTTTTTTTTTAATTTTATTAATGCCAAGGCACCAAAGAAAAAGCATGAAAATATCAAATATTATGCACAAAGAGATGACATTACATGCAAAGCACCATTTCTAGACATGCTGTATGTGTAACAATAAGTAAATAATTACAAAAACAAAGCTTTAACAAAATATATTAAAAAGATTAAATAAATTAACTGTTTTAATAGTCTATGATTCTTGGAAGATGAACAGTTTGATATACTGTTGAACCTTCTTTTTTAAAACAATAAATAAAGGTTTTTGATGAGTGAATTTACTGCGGAATATGAAATTTTGCAAGAAGTAACAACAGGTTAATAATAAAATATTCACATCGATTTTTGCATGTTAAAGAAGCTAACACAGTACATCCTTTAAAAGCATGGAGAAACCCTGAAGCATTACTTTATTGATAACATTAGAGAATTCAATCCAAAATAGCTGCGTGTGAGGACAATCCCAGAAGATATGCATATCAGTTTCATTAGGGGTCACCACAAAAAACACAGAGCTTGCATTCTATATCTGATTTGAACTTTTCAAAAACACTTTAGTTGGGTAAAATCTGTGTAACAGTTTGAATGAGATGTCTCTAACCTTGTTAGTTACGATGTATTTGGAAGACAGAGTCCATACTTTTTTCCAGTCAATATGATCAACAACATTCTCCCAGTAAGACACCACATACGGAGTTGTTACAAGGTCCTTTTGAAAAAGCGATCTAATCTTATAGTTAAATACGTGATGATGAAGGATGTGACATAAGCATAGTTTTCCTACTGGGATTTCAAATGGGTCTAAAGAAATAGGTAAAGTTCTGGATGATCTAACAGGCTCCCTTTAAAGCACAACAACTCCTTGAGGAATAGTATTCCATGACAATGGAGAATTCTTTGGGAGTTACTGGGAAATCAAATTTACATAAAAATTATCAGTATAACTTAAAATAAGACCTTCTGAGTTAAATAACTGAGAAAACTGTCAAAATGTTTTTCTTGGAACCAATTACTGAAAACAAAGATTTTCTTATATACAATGTCCCGATTGTTCCACGAAATACCGTAAGGGGAGAAATTGTGCTTTAAAAATTAACACCTATGTGTAATGACTGTTTATGAAATTTAGATAAATTGTAAGTGACTTAGCAATAATATAATACAGATCATTGTGAGTGGAGACCACCTAATTTGGAGAAGTAGTAATTGGGGATAAAATTCCAGATTGAGTTTGGATTACACAAAAACTGCCTAATCCAAGCGTCTAGGTATTTGTCTATGGTATTCACATCCTTGTCGATCTTCTTCTTCTTCTTCCTCTTCTTCTTCTTCTTGTTTAATGGCGACTAACTCTTTAGGAGCATTATCGCCACCTACTGTACTGGATATCAAATAAACTTACATAGGTGATGAGTCTGAAATTTGAGAAGAGGATTGGGGGAGAAAAAAAAAAACAAAAAAAAAAACAAACAACTTTTTTAATGTTGATGTTTCATACTCTCTCCAATCTATTGGGCACTCAGATCACATGCTCATGCTAGCGCTGCGTGTTCAGCTCCTCTAACACTCACAATTAGCTCTTCGTGCCCCAGATTAGGTAAAGTACTCCCATCCACACATATTATAATCTACATCCTAAACCTGAGTCATATATATATATATATATATATATATATACATATATATATATATATATATATATATATATATTTAATTAGTGCTTTGTATACCTGTCTATCCATTAAACCTTTTCCTAAAATATCTTCATGTGTAATTCTTTCCTCCACAAAGTGACTAAATAATATATCACGATGTGCACTATTTACCACACTTAAAAAGCACATGATATACATTTTCAGATACACCACATACATCACATAACCCATTTTCATGTAAACCCATAAGTGCCAGTGTTGATTTCAGCCCTGTGTGTCCCAGTCTTAATCTAGACAGCCACATGTCTTCTTTCCTATTTCTTCCCTGACCCCTACTGTCTGCGTAACACTATAACACCATCTCCCTGTGCTACTATTATCCATCTAATTTGCCATTTATTCATTAACTTTTTCTTTAAAATCGACTTTGCCTCCTTTTTCCCCATAGGCACTTTAACATCCACCTCCATCTTGCCTAGTGCTTTTTTTGCTAGTTTATCAGCAACTTCATTACCAGATACCCCAACATGTGCTGGCACCCAACTAAAATACACCATTATCCCGGCATATTTCAGTCTGTATAAACACAGACAACACTTCCATTAATAAATCTTCTCTGTCTGACCTCGCATGATACTAATTAAAGAAGAATCTGAACATACTTTATTTGGTCTGACTTGTTCAACCCATTGTAGTCCTATTATTATAGCTGTTAACTCTGCAGTGATAAATCATCAGGCAATTTCAGACTAATTCGTATTTTACACTTTGGAATATATACACCTTTTCCAACTTTTCGTCAGGTTCCTTAGATCCATCAAATATTTGTGAATAAAATGTATTATTTGGAATAACATTAACCTCTTTTCTAATGTATTCATCTTTGGGCTTGTCTAGTAAGCTCAAATCTACAAGCGGTTCAGGGACTCTCCACAGCGGGGCATCAGTGAGTGGTACATTAGGACAGAAGATCTTATCCATGCCATACTCCTTGACCCATATTCTACTCTTCCATCCAAAACTACATTCTCCATCATACGAATACTCCCAGCACTCCTCCAGTACTGTACGAATGAGATGAGTGCTTACTGATTCACCCAATATGTCATTGCCAATTTTATCCTTCTAAATTCAAGAGGCATTTCTACCCCAATTGCATCCACAGGGGATGGTTTAGTTGCTCCACAACATATTCTTAATGCTCTGGACTGTATTTTAGCTGCTGACCCGTATACAATGCATCCACAGTCAAAGCAGGAACGAATCAATGCTTGATACATACACAACAATGCACTACGACTAGCTCCCCAATTGTAACCGTACGCATGCAATTTATGATCATACAACATTTTGATTTAATTTTACTTATATGCAGTTTCCATGTTAATTTTTCATCAAACCATAAACCAATGTATTTAAAAACAGGTACTCTTTCCGATGTTTGATCATACAACTTCAAATCTAAATGTTCAATCTTCTTGTTCTTAGTAAATAACATATATTTTGTTTTTGAAACTGAAAATCTTAAACTCCAATCCAGGGACCACTCCTCCACTTTTTTAATTGACTCCTGTATGCCTTTAACTACATTTTTAACATTGCGTCCTCTTTTCCATAATACTCCATCATCTGCATAAAGTGCTAATCCTATTCCTGTTTTTATTTTATTTTATCAAAAACATCATTAATCATTAAATTAAACAATATTGGGCTAATTGCACTACCCTGTGGAGTTCCATTTAGAATGTTATAAGGATCTGATATTTCTTAGAAAGTCTAAAACCCAATTATAAAATTTTCCACCTATACCTAATTTATTCAGTTTAATTAGCAAGCCTTCCCTCCACAAAGTGTCATAAGCCTTTTCTATGTCAAAGAAGACTGCAAACATGTATTCTTTCATTATATAGGCTTTTTTAACTTCATTTTCAAATAGTATCAAAGCATCTACTGTAGATCTACTTTTCCTAAATCCACTTTGAAAAGTTGATAACATTTCCCTTTTCTCCAAAATGTAATTCAGTCGCCTCTCAATCATTTTTTCCATTACTTTACATAGCATAGAGGTAAGAGCAATGGGTCTATAACTACTGGGTTTTGTTATGTCTTTTCCAGGCTTAGCTAGAGGAAGCACAATTGCAGTCTTCCATTGCTTAGGAAGGATACCCTCATTCATATATAATTATACAATTCCAATAATGCTTCTAATGCTTTACCTGGTAGTTTCTTTAAGATTTTATAACTTATCATATCTTTACCTGGTGTTGTATTCTTTGAATTATTAATAGCTGATTTTAATTCAAAATAATTAAACTCATCGTCCAAATTACTATTAAAATCTTGCTTTTTCTTGCAAATATTTCCATATATATTCATAATTTGCTGTAAGTTTTCAATGCTATGAGCTTTAGCAAATGTTTGAGCCAACATTGTGACCTTATCTTTATTTATAATGGCTACTTTCCCACCTTCCTCCATTACAGGTATCTTTCTGAAGCTGTCAGTTCCTTTCATCTTCATCATCATACCCCAGACTGCATTTATTTCGGTTTCCCTCCCTATTGTATTACAGAAGCTTTGGCATTCCTCTGACCACCAAGGTACATTCTTTCTTTTACTTGTACCACTTAGATAGATTGTGATACTGCAAAATAAATGCCATTCACTACTTTACCATACCTATCATCAACACTGCCCTCTACTGACAGATTTTCAAATTGTTCTTCACATAACATTTGAAATTTCTCCCAATCTGCCTTTTTATATATCCATTTTAAACCAAAATTACAATTTTGTATCTTATTTTAAATTTCACAGATCACTGGGAAAGTGATCTTTAATATCTTTAGATACTGACCATATGCATTTACCAGCTAATGATGCTGAAACTACTGTGATATCTAAACATGACATTGCTCCTCTTATGTCTATTCTTGTTGGGTTGCCATCATTTAGACACACTAAAGTGTTCTCTTCCATGAATCCTTCTATTACTTCATTTTTATCTGTGTTAGTGCTACCCCAAATACTATTATGTGCATTAAAATCACCACACATAATCATTTTGTTTGATGTTTCTCCCATGGCACTTTTCAGAATGCTTACTGATAATTCCGAACAAGGATTACAAAAATTTACTAATCTGATTACCGCCTGTATACCCATTACTTCTATACATATGCTCTCTGCATTACTTTCATTGTTTACATACCTGTATATCACATTTTCTTTTATGAATGTCGCACATCCTCCACCTCTACCATTATTCCTGTCTTTTGTTATTACTTCATATCCAATCCGGTTTAAAATCCAATTACTTGCATAACCATGTTTCTTGTAAACAAATTATATCAGGAGATTTATTCATATCTTCAACATATTTTTTAAACTTCTGCCCATTAGCGATCAAGCTTCTGGCATTCCAATGAAGCAATAGGAAAGACATGATAATGTTATATATCACTACACTGAGATGCATCATAACTTGTTTTTTCTTCTTTAGATTTTAATATCTTGTGAATTTGCTCTGCTGATTTTTATTTTGTCTGATCTTCTTTCCATCTGTGCAGTGCCATTCACCACTGCACAGATAAACGCCACAAAATCAGCTTTGCTCATGTTAATGTCTGTTGAGTCATTTTTTAACAAGTTCAGCTGTATCATCGACTCATTCGTCTGAGAAGTTTGTGCCTGTTCCCTTTGGATTCTTGTTTCACTTTACGAGCTGCCTCTGCATATGTTAAATTCTGGATGGACTTTACCTTCTGGATCGCACGAGCCTGCTGTTGCACCGGACATCCTGCATATGCAGCGCTGTGCTCTCCCCCACAATTGCAGCATTTCATCTTAGTTCCTTCCTGACATTTCCCGTACTCATGCTCTTCTCCACATTTTGCACACCACATTTTCCCTTTGCAAACAGCAGCACACTATCACACTTTTTATTATCTTTCCATGTCATCAGTCTTTTGACCGAAGTAGCTTTGCCTCCAATCAAGTTTCCTTTTATTTCCTCTATAGTTACATTTAAGGGCACTCCTGAAATCACCCCACTCTTCCACATAGCTACTTCATCACAGCTTATTTTACCACCAGCCAATGATTTTAATTTTAGGATCTTTGCTCTCTGAATTTCATCTTCACACTAATCAAAACTCTTCCATTGTTCAGACATGTTGCCCCTTTCACTGATCCTATTTCTTTTTCTATCGCTTTTGATAATTTAACAGGATGCATATACTGTTCTGCTTGTTTGGCAAATGTGATCATGACTTTTATGTATTTTTCCTCATTACTTGTTATCACCCTTTGCCCAGTCTCCCTAATTTTACTTGAACACATTTGTTCACATTCAAACTCATCACCCATATTATTTCCTTTTTATCTTCATCCGAAGAATCATCCATTATGTCCACCTACTTCATTCCAAGAACTGTTCCTATTTTGTCCTTCTGAATCTGAACTCAGATAAGAATCTGTTGATTTTTCTACCGCCAATGTTGTTTTCGTAGTTCGCTCTCTTCTCGCCTGCTTGTTTCCAAACTTGTCCCTCCTTGCCACGTCTCTTCCGCTCCTATCTTCTTCGGTTAAGGCTAGAAGGGATACGTTTTGGCGGTTTTGGCAAACCAATGTAAAAAAGGTGTATTACCGCCACCTACTAACGTGGAGTGTGGAGTGCACATAGATTTGGTAGTTCCATATATATTTTAAAAAAAAAATATATATATATATATATATATATATATACCATATTTCCTGTCTTTTTTAGATAATTGAACAGTTTCTCATTAATTCTTGATTGCATATTGTCTATTCCCTAATAGTTTAGTTGAATTCTTTCTCTTTCATATGCATCACATTCTAGAAGAATGTGCTTTACTGATTCTGGATTCCCACATTTATTGCGGCTGCCAGTTTCATGCTTCCCTATTTTGTGTAAATTGTACTTTAAAGCTGAATGTCCAACTCTCAGTCTTGATATTATAACATTTTTCTTCCTACTGCCACATCTCATTCTCTCATCTCCTACACACTACTGTATCTGGTGAAGATGTCTTCCTTTTGTTCCACTATCCCATAACTTTTGCCATATCTTTCTTACTTCAATTGATATTATTCTCGTTTCAGATTTGCATATTGTTGTATTAATCTCACTATGAGAATGCTTCAGAGCCATCCTAGCCAGGAAGTCCACTTCCTCGTTTCCCTCCACCCCAGCATGAGCCAGTACCCATAGAAAATATACCATTAACCCTAGTTGCCATATTCTGAACAGGTACTGTAGGCTACTTCATATAATAAATATTGCCATGCTGCAGATTTTCCACTCAACAGACTTGTTAGAGTATTGAATCTGTACATATTACAGTATTATTGGGTTGTATTTCTTCAATCCATTGCAGTGCTATTATAATTGCTAATACTTCTGTAGTAAATACAGATTATGATCTGAATATCTTCTCAAGGGACAATACTGCACAAATGAAACTGGGATATACAGTATCTCACAAAAGTGAATACACCCCTCACATTTCGGCAGTCATTTTAGTATATCTTCTCAAGGGACAATACTATAGAAATGAAACCTGGATATATTTTAGAGTAGTCAATGTGCAACTTGTATAGCAGTAAAGATTTACTGTCCTCTGAAAATAACTCAACATACGGCCATTATAGTCAAAAAAGCTGGCAAAAAAAGTGAGTACACCCTAAGTGATAAGAGCTATACGTTGTTTAACCATGCAAAGCCACATGTCCTATTCATCATGTTCATGTTTTTGTCTGCTTGACAGGACCATACAAGTTTGTGTATCTTGTATTAGAGAAGTTAAAATTTGGTGCTTTGAGTACAGTTCTCTCATACTGACCACTGGATGTTCAACATGGCACCTCATGGCAAAGAACTCTCTGAGGATTTGAGAATTAGAATTGTTGCTCTCCACAAAGATGGCCTAGGCCAGGGGTCCCCAACCTTTATTATAGCACGGACCGGTTTTCAATTTGATGATATTCTTGCGCACCGGGTGGGGTGGGGTGGGGTGTGTGTGTGGGGGGGTGGTCCTTTTGTTTGCGCGAGAGATCGGAACAACAATTATAATTTATGTGAAATCACCTAATTACGTCTCTATATCAACTGCGTTCAACAGCAAACTACACTCTTAAAAATAAAGGTGCTTCACGATGCCGTAGAAGAACCTTTTTGTCTAAATGGTTCCATAAAGAACCTTTAACATCTGAAGAACCTTTTTGTTTCACAAAAGGTTCTTTGTGGTGAAAGAAGGTTCTTCAGATTATAAAAAGGTAAGGAATAGATGGTTCTTTAAAGAACCTTTGACTGAATGGTTCTTTGTGGAACCAAACATGGTTCTTCTATGGCATCGGTTGAAGAACCTTTTGAAGCACCTTTATTTTTAAGAGTGTAGAACAAAGCATTATAATTAAAACATAAACAAAACTCACCATAATAATCAATGGGAGCACTGGGCTTGTTTCCCTGCAATGATACGATCCCAACGAGGAGGGATGGGTGACAATGAGACTCGAAGCGTGTTGCAGATGTCCAGTCTGCTCCGTAACTTTGTTTTGGTGGCTGTGAGCGCAGAAAAACCCACTTCGCAAAGGTAAGAAGTTGGAAAAGGAAGTAAACATTTCAGAGCCCTCGCAGCTATCTCTGGATATTCCGTCTTTGTTTTACTCCAGAAGCCTGCAAGGGAGGATGTCTGAAATATACTTTTCAGCTCGCCGTCATTTGCGATTTCAATGAGCTGATGCTCTTCATGCAGTGGTATGGATGATTCGTGGGGTACGTTTGCAAATGGGTCATGGACCCATTCCTTATCAATTCTTGGATCACTTGCATTTGGGAAGTAGCGCTCAAACTCAGCTGACAGCAAAGCGATGTGATCGCAGATCAGCTGGGAGAGAGAAGGCCCAGGTTCTTTATTTCCCGAATGTCCGGAAAATGTTGGAAACATGTCAGATGTGCCCTTTGGCACTCTCTGTCCCCACAGTTGCAACTTGGCTTTGAATGTAGACACTTTGTCTGCCAATTTGAAAACAGTTGTCATTCTCCCCTGCAGTGACAAATTAAGATCATTCAGCAGGTTGAACATGTCACAAAGGTACGCAAGTTTACCGATCCATTTCTCGTCACTTAAGTGTGCTGCCAGTGGTGACTTTTTTTTAAAAAAAAATCTCTGAATTGGCTCTCTTAACTCATAAACTCTTGCTAAGGATCTCCCCCTTGACAGCCACCTGACGTCGGTGTGTAGCAACAGGCATTTGTGTTCTGCTTCCATGTCTTTGCAAAGTTGTTCGAAAAGACGAGAGTTGAGGGCATTTGCTTTGATGTGGTTAATTATTTTTACAACATCATTTAGCACGGAGCGAAGTTCTGGTGACATTTTACGGCTGGCCAGCATTTCTCGGTGTATGACACAGTGTGTAGACTCGCATTCGGGCGCAACTTCTTTGACCCGGGTTGTGAGACCGGACAGCCGTCCGGTTATAGACACAGCCCCATCTGTGCATATTCCAACGCAAAATGACCAGTTAAGTTTGCCTGATAAGTAGTCATTCAAAGACTTGAAAATTTCTGCTCCAGTTGTGTTAGTTGGCAGTGAGCGTACACACAATATATCCTCATGCACATCGTCTTGAAATATATATCACACACAAACCAGTAATATTGCATTGTTGTCAACATCGGTCGATTCATCGACCTGCAATGCATACCAAGGTGACTCGTTAACCCTTTCTAACAACTGCTCTTCAATGTCTTCTGTGATATCATCAATTCTCCGTGTGACAGTGGTTGCTGAAAGAGGAATTTGGCCTATCTTGTTAGCTGCAGCTTCACCGAACATTTCACGGCAAATGTCTTTAGCGACTGGCAAAATCAGTTCTTCCCCAGTGGTGAAGGGCTTAGCTTTAGTGATACGGTCAGCCACCAAGTAGGATGCTCTCAGTGCAGCTACATTTGTAGATGTGGTCGCTTTTAACAGTTGCTGTTGCCCCATTTGTTCACGTTTTTTCCGTTCAAAATAATCCAACGGTTTTTCTTTCAGTGCTGGGTGTTTAGTTTCAAGATGCCGTAGCAGTTTTGAGGGCTTCATTGACTCATTAGCTAATTTTTCTCCACAAATTATACACAAGGGGTTTGGAGCATGTGAACTGCCAGTAGAGACAAAATTTTAGATAGGAATCATCATATTTTCGGTTAAAGGCGGCTTTCTTTTCCCCCTTTTTTTCGCCAGCAGCTGTCTCTTCCTTGTCATTATCAGTTTTTCTTTTCTTACCTCCTCCACTTAAGAAACTTTCGAGAGATGTTTGTTTCCCACTCATTTTAATATTAGCTGAACCTTAAAGTGTGAACCAACGTTTTTCTGAAATAGCGCTGTATGTAAATTTGGATATTGGCTCTTAAAGGGGAAACGCACATTAAATAATAGTGTGTCATTTTGCGGTCTCAAGGCCCGGTAGCAACTCTTTCACGGCCCGGCACTGGGTCGCGACCGGGCGGTTGGGGACCTCTGGCCTAGGCTATAAGAAGATCAATAACACCCTGAAACTGAGTTACAGTACAGTGGCCAGGGTCATACAGAGGTTTTCCAAGACGGGTTCCACTCGGAACAGGCCTCGCAAGGGTCAATCATAGAAGTTAGGTCCTCATGCTGTGCATCAGGTGCAGAAGATGACTTCAAAAAACAGACGCATGAGTGCAGCCAGCATTGCTTTAGAGGTTGCAGAAGTGGAAGGTCAGCTTGTCAGTGCTCAGACCATACGCCGCACACTGCAACAAGTCAGTTTGCATGGCTGTCATCACAGAGTGAAGCCCCTTCTGAAGCTGGCTCACAAAAAAGCCTGCAAACAGTTTGCTGAAGACAACCTGTCCAAGAGCATGAATTACTAGAACCATGTCCTGTGGTCTGATGAGACTCAGATAAACTTGTTTGGCTCAGATGGTGTCCAGCATGTGTGGCGACACCCTGGTGAGGAGTACCAAGAAAATTGTGTCTTGCCTTCAGTGCAAGCAGGGTGGTGGTAGCATCATGGTCTGGAGCTGCATGAGTGCTGCTGGTACTGGGGAGCTGCAGTTCATTGACGGAAACATGGATTCCTACATGTACTGTGCCATTCTGAAGCAGAACATGATGCCCTCCCTTCAGAAACTGGGCCAAACGGCAGTTTTCCAACATAATAACGACCCCAAACACACCGCCAAGATACGATGAAGCTGAAGGTGAAGGTGATGGAGTGGCCAAGTCTGTCTCCAGACCTGAACCCTACTGATCACCTGTGGGGCATCCTCAAGCGGAAGGTGGAGAAGCACCATGTGTCTAACATCCAGCAGCTCCATGATGTCATTATGCAGGAGTGGAAGAGGATCCCAGGAACAACCTGTGCAGCTCTGGTGAACTCCATGCCCAGGAGGATTAAGGCAGTGCTAGATAACAATGATGCCCCTACAATTTTTTTTTTCCCAAATTTCCAAAAGAAATCCAAAATTACAGGACTAAATGACTACAGGCCTGTGGCTCTGACGTCTGTGGTCATGAAGTCATTTGAAAAACTGGTGCTGGCCCACCTGAAGGACATCACTGGACCTTCGCTGGATCCTCTTCAGCAAACAGGTCTGTGGACGATGCAGTCAACATGGGACTGCATTATGTTCTGCAACATCTAGACAGACCAGTGGCTTATGTGAGGATCCTGTTTGTGGACTTCAGCTCAGTCTTTAACACTATCATCCCAAACCGCCTCCTGCCCAAACTAACTCAGCTCTCCATGCCCACCTCTGTCTGTCAGTGGATCAACAGCTTCCTGACAGACAAGCAGCAGCTAGTGAGGCTGGGAAAATTCTCATCCAGCACCCGTACTATCAGCACTGTAGCTCCACAGGGCTGCGTTCTCTCCCCACTGCTCTTCTCCTGTACACCAACGACTGCACATCTAAAGACCCCTCTATCAAGCTCCTGAAGTTTGCAGATGACACCACACTCATCAGCCTCATTCAGGACGGTGACAAATCTGCTTAAAGACAGGAGGTTAAGGAGCTGGATGTCTGGTGCAGTCTAAATAACCTTGAGCTCAACACGCTCAAAACACTGGAGATGATCGTGGACTTCAGGAGAAACCCCCCTGCTCTCCCCCACTCACCATCATGAACAGCACTGTGACTGCAGTGGAGTCATTCAGGTTCCTGGGCACCACCATCTCCCAGGACCTGAAGTGGGACAATCACATAGGCTGTGTTCGAAATGGCATACTTGCTTACTGCTTACTGCCCAGCACACAGTGCATACTGCCTACTATTTTTTAAAGAATAGTGTGTGAAACAGTATACAATAAGCAACACATGTTTCAGAGTAGTATGCTTAACTGTCACATGACAAACACAAACATTAATTCAGCACAGCTGTCAAGGTTGTTACCTTACAAACAAATGTGCTAGCTATTCTTTTTTCAAAGGCTTGTTAATAAGGCTTCATACTCGTAAACAATGCTATATTGCCCAATTGAACACATTTCATAATTGAAGAACTTTACATATTGGACTGAACTGAATGAGCTGTCTATAACTGAACAATGATATTTTTGGCAGTTACACTAATTGGAAAGAGTGATATATTCTAGTTACACTAAGTGCAAATAATGATAAATTCTGTTTACACTAAAATAGCAGCATTTTCTTTAGCAACAGGTGTGTAAATAGTAGTTAGGTGGCAGATATTTATACTTCAGTAGTACATTATAAAACCGTATGCAATAACATATTGAGTGTAAATTATCAGAAATTTTATTTGATGAACGCCACTTTATTGGGACAAAACCCTACCTACATCTAAACACATTGTATTATTAATGAGGCGTTTAATTTCCACTTTTCAAATGTTTAATTACATTTTATTGAAAATGAATGCCTTTCTGATCTGGTATGTGATGGGAAAAGGAGTTGCACGAGTTTGACAAAAGGCAGAATTGAATTCGGATCGCTCGCATCAACAGCACACATCTCGCGTCTTTTACTCACTGCTCCACTGATATTACAGAAATACGCGTGTCTTTTGCAGTGCTGTTTATCATAGCCAGGCATTGGTGGCCGGAGAAAAATATTAATTAAAAAATTAATATAAAAAATATATTAATTTTATTTATACATTTTATTTATATATTACTGCAATATAAATATTATGTAATATCTTTGAAACAATGTATAAAGCGCTACAGAGATAAAGGTGACGTCATTTGACTTGATCGGAAAAGTGCCGTAGAGATTAAAGTACAATTTATGTCTACAAATGATATTGTTTTTAGATGCACAGCAATAGTTTATAGTTTACATGTATATGTATATACGTACATATACAAGTGTAACATTTCTAAGCACTATTCCCCGCCTCCAGTTCACTCACGCGTTTGAAGATGAAGCGTCACATGGAGCGCGTTGTGTTCTGGGAAACAGTATCCCACGCAGTGTCTTCAGATGCATACATCAAATTTCAGCAAATGTAGCAGGTAATCCGGGCATTCCATGCATACAGAAAATTCACATACTATTCACAGTATTCACACAGCATACTGCAATATAGTAGGAGTTGTATGATAGTATGCCATTGGGAACACAGCTTCTGTACTGATTTCAGTATACTTGAGTTATATTTAGCAGATTCTGGAAAATATAGTAGGTCATCAGGGTATTTCATGCATACAGAAAATTTGCATACTATGCGCACCATACATACTGCATGCTGCAGAAATAGTAAGAGTAGTATGATAGTATGGCATTTCGAACACAGCCATAGACTCCATTGTAAAAAAGGCCCAGCAGAGGTTGTACTTCCTTCGCCAGCTGAGGAAGTTCAACCTGCCACAGGAGCTGCTGAAACAGTTCTACTCTGCCATCATTGAATCCGTCCTCTGCCCAGTTGTAATGGGATAAATGTATTAATTTAATTAATCAAAATTCATATATTTTAATTTAACTACACAATATAGTTACACTAATAAAATAAAATATTAATAAATATAATAACCATTATTACAAAAAAATTGAGATTGAGAGCATTCATGGGCAATTAACCAGAACGAAATTAAATCTGTATACAATTATGCTTCTTTCACTTCATAATGGAGAGCAACATAATGCACATTAGATTAGTGTATTCAATGCTTTATTCACATATCATCATTTTGTTGTGCCGCAAAGAATGATGGGTAATGTAGTTTGAACGCACAAGCCAGATAAAATAAGTGTTTTCTGACAAGCTTCATCGCTGTTCTTTCTGAACAGAACATTAAATGTGAACAGACATTGTGTCATCAACATTCGCAATTACATTCGTTTTCAATTCGTGAATACTAGACATTTAGACAGGACTTGAATGCACTATAATAATTATGTTACATATGAAAGACTTTTATATCATTGCCCGCCCGCTTTAGACCGGAACTTCCGGTTCAGATCTCTGTTTGATTTCTGGCGGTTTGTTTTGAATGTCTAAAACGCGAACGATATGATAACAATTTCTATTCATTTTTAACGAAGAACCCTTTTGTCCGTACGATGGACGCACAAGCCACATCTGTTCTAAATCGGATGCTCCGGAGAATACCAAACAAAAATATAGAAAATCTTTTGAAGAAATGGAACTGTTTATCAGCAGATCAGCTTCGTGCCCTGGATTACACACGACCCAAATGGATGATAGTGGAACATGTCATCAGTTTCTGTGAGGTGAGGTACATCCATTAAATGATGTTTTTTAACAGTTAAGTAAAATGCATTAAATGGGATACTACCTCACATCAGTGAATACTACCGTTACCGCCTTTGTTTTCAGCTTCCGCGTTAATCATTTTATGTTGATACTTATTTCCATACTGCTTGAGTCCAAATTTTTCAAATAACGATTTAAGACTATAATTTCAAATTAGTGTATTTTCCTTTCAGTGTTCGGTGATTGCATATGACCTAATCCAAACCCAGTAGACAGATTTCATGAAAGCTGTAGCTTATGTTTTAACAAAAAAAAAAAAAAAAAAAAGGTCAGAAATAGGATTGTTATCCAGGATATGGTAATAGTAAATTGTCATCCAGCAGACTTCTACTATTTCTAATATTTGCATAGCGGTGTTTTGAAACGTCATGAATTTCTGATTAAAAAAAAAATAGGTAATGAAGCAACAGGACACTTTGGAGTTATTATTATTATTATTATTATTATTATTATTCAGTTGGTTCTGGGACTCCTATCAGAACAGGCAGTGAGTTTTAGATATACTTCAGAGTAATTAAAATGACTGTAAAATTTCTCTCTGTCTTTCTCTCTCTCCCTCTCCCTATTGTAGGAGAACAGACTTAACTTGAAGCACATAACTAATTTGGAAATGATCTGTGAGTGAAATTGACTTTTTTTAAATAAATAAAAAATAAATAAACGTTTATTTTAATTTAAAAGTAAATGCCTGAATTAACCCACTGAGCTTGACTTTTTTTCTCCCATTAGATCATATAGAAAACCCTGATCAAGGCACCTGGCATGCATGCCAGCTTGCTGAGGCACAGGGTAAGAGTGTTTTTTATTTTTTATTATTATTTTTTTTTTATTTACGTATTTCGTTGTTAAGTCGATTTGAAGGAATGTACAATGAGCATAGTTTGGTACATGTTACACTACCAGTCAAAAGTTTTTGAAAAGTAAGATTTTTTTATGTTTTTTTAAAGAAGTCTCTTCTGCTCACCATTTATTTTATCCAAAGTACAGCAAAAACAGTAAAATATTGAAATATTTGTTCTTATTTAAAATGCCTCACTTATTTGAATATATTTTAAGATGTAATTTATTCCTGATTTCAAAGAATTTTTAGCATCATTACTCTAGTCAAATTATCCTTCAGAAATCATTCAAATATTCTGATTTGCTGCTCAAAAAAAAAATTATTATTATTATGTTGAAAACAGCTGAGTATAATTTTTAAAAGTTCAGAAGAAAGTGCATTTATCTGAAATAGAAATCTTTTGTAACATTATGTCTTTATCATCTCTTTGGATGCATTTAAAGCATCCTTGCTAAATAAAAGTATTAATTTCTATAACCTCCCCCCCCCCCCCCCCCAGATAAATGCTGATCTTTGGATCTTTCTATTAATCAAAGAATCCTGAAAAAAAAATGTACTCAGCTGTTTTAAATATTGATGATAATAATAGCAAAAACAGTTATTTTAAATAGTAGAAATATTACAGAATTTTACTGTTTTTGCTGTACTTTGGATCAAATAAATGCAAGCTTAGTGAGCAGAAGAGACATCTTAAAAAAACAATAAAAATCTTACTGTTCAAAAACTTTTGACTGGTAGTGTAAGTGTATGGATGTTTTGACTTGTTTGAAGAAATGATTCATTGTCATTGTCTAAATGATTCATAGTTCCTTTTTGTTTTCTCCACAGATGATGCAGTTTGTGTTGAGTTGACACAGTTTAAAGAGCAGTTTAAGGCACACTTGCATGGGGTCATTCGGCATGTAATAACACAACTTCATTTGGCATTTAAGCTTTCAAATCCAACTAAACTTTTTTTAGTTTAAGAATTCAAAGTAACATCACTTAGTAGTCTATTAATTAAAATCTTTTGATTTTGCTTTTGAAGATTTCCATTAAGATGAAGAAACATGAGGATGAGGCTATATGGATTCGGATTGCATGGGGAGACAACTTCAGCAAACCCAACCACCTTAAGCCAACTTATGTTGTGCACCACCTGCACTCTTCCTATGTGTTTCTATCCAACCTAATGGCCAAACACAAGATATTTCTTTGTCAGGTGACATTTGAGATATATCTCCTTTTGGCTTCCTTAGCAATCTTTTTTGGTGTGATTTGTTTGTTCGACCTTGTTTTAATTTGTAGTGTATAACCAGATGTTGAGGCAACTCAACAGATTTGATCAATGGAATTTTTTTTTCCCCCACACAAAAAAGTAAACTCTCATTTTCGTGTTTTTGTTGTTCACTCATGTTCATAGGCGTTAGTAATAGCCACTAAACATGGCTCTATAAAGGATGGCCACCTGAGTACCAGGAGTCTCACTGCCATGAGGGACTTACTTCTGAGGCGTTATCAGCAGGTAACCTATCAGGGCTGTCCAAGTGGCAGCTTGTAGGCCAAATCCAAATGTGTGCTTTATAAATAAGATTCACATTGATTATCTGAATATTTTTAAAATATTCAGCCTAATTAACTGCATGTGTTTGTGTGTGTATGTTTGCATTTTCATAGTAAAGTTTATCAAAATTAACTTGTTAGTTGTGGCGATGCACTTAAACCAAAAAAGAATAATTCAAGCATATTTTTACACTACAGAATAAATGTGGCAGTTTCTTTAGCAACAGAGGTTTGATATTTCAGATATGAGAGGACTTCTCTTCTCATTGTGTAGTCTTTGCAGAGGTATCGATGCATGTTTGTTATTATAGCATATAGAGTGTTTGCTTCACTTCTGAAGTTGAGGAGTTTAGTGTGCAACTAGGATAAATACTAACTGAATTTGTAAATTGCATTATATTTTTCCAGCAGTATTCTTCAATAACCTTTAGCATTTTCTTTTTTCATGATTTTTGCACTTACACACAAATGCCATGACAGTCTGCAGCAGTATCCATGTTCAGTTTCAAAACACCTGCTTATTCACTGCCTCACTTTTAGTCCATCAAAGATGACATAATTTCCATTTATGTTGTTCTACCTTCTACAATGTGGACATACCCTGATCACTTCCTAATGTGATTGGAGTTGTCTAGTCCCAAAAGATGTCAGTGTCAAGAATGCATTGAAAGCAGATATTGGAGGAATTAAATTTTCTAATGAATTATGTTTGTGATTTTTCAAAGTAACAAAATGCTTGCAAATATTTCTTGCATATCAAACACTAAACTTATTTTATGTATTTTTGTTTATTTATTTGTAATTTTATTATGGTTATTATTTTTACTGATAGGTTTTTCCAAATGCACACTTAAGGATCCTACAGGAAAGAAACACCCTTTCATCCCGTATGTACATGTTTTTATTTTTGTGTATCTTACATGCCTAAGAATCAAAGCAGTTGATGTGAGGTGATAAATGTGGATAATCTCTCTCCACAAAGAAATGAGATGCTACAAATATCATGTATCAATTTGCAATTCGGTTTAGGATTCACCTTCTAACAGGATCATGAACCAAGGTATGATTTAAAGCACACTAGATTATAAGTTTATAACCAAATAGAGCATTCCAGTCAAATCGGCAATAAAATTTGTTCGTAGCAGATTGCCCACATTAAACTTCATGGAACTTCAAAAGAACAGTGTTCTTTGTGTTGAGTTAGCAGACATTCTTATTTAAATTCATCACTGTGCTATGGTTTGCTATTGTGAAAGCAGTGAATGAATAGATGTAATATATTCCTAAGTTATATCCTGTATATAACTATAATTATTCTGTATAGTTTTGTTGGTCTTTCCTGGTCTTTTTTACAGATCCCTGTATTGGAAAGGAACACAGTGACCACGAGGACATGAGACATCAGATGTCCTGTGAGGCATTTGGACATGGCCCTACACCAAAGCTAGAAACAGCAGTGTATAGAGTGAGTGTGTAAACCTCTGATCTCACATAACCACCTTTAGATTGAATATCAGTAGTTTAATTGTTACATAAAATTACATATATTTAATTTCAATTAACCACAACAAACAAGCTTTTGACATTAATAAATGGGCTTTACTACTAGGGCTGGGCGATATATATCGAACGATATTTTGCGCATTTCGTCAGTAAAGCCGGTTCTTTGATTAGCGGAAAATCTCCATCACCTGTTTTGAAATAGAGCGCCAGTTAATACACAGAGCCGTAGATCACTGACAAGCTACGCAATACCGCGTTCATTTTCACGGGTGATTAATTGGCGTAGCTTGTCAGTGATCTACGGCTCTGTGTATTAACTGGCGCTCTATTTCAAAACAGGTGATGGAGATTTTCCGCTAATCAAAGAACCGGCTTTACTGACGAAATGCGCATGGATATATCGAACGATATATATCGCCCAGCCCTATAACATCCTCTGTTTTCTCCTAGCTTGAGACAAGGTACAGGGGAAATGGCAACCACACCCTCAGTGACAGAGAGGAGTTCTTCAGAGGGGTGGTCAGGTTCTCAAGCAGCAGTCTGCTAGATTCCTTGCGCCACTGTGTTGCTTCAGGTGAGAGGTGACAGAAACCTTTCACTTGAGAGAAGTTAAAATTGTCTGAAATTGCATATGCTTCTCACTCATGCCCTCAGCCTTGTTTTTTGCTTCTCTGCAGTTAATAAAGTATTTATTTTTCTTTTGACAGGCATGGCTGAAGGTCCAGTTACTCCGCTATTGTCAGCCATCACTCAGAGAGGAAGGAATTATTTTGTGATCACAGACAAAGGCCCTGGTGTTTCCAGCCAAGCATCAGCACAGAGAGCCTGATCACCGGGATGTGCATACATGAGAATGTATATTTTGCATCCTGCAAACCAAAAAAAACATTAGAGCAGTCATGTGTATAGTCAGTGTCATAAGAGGACATGTCTGAGACAGCTGTAACGATCACTGATCCAGCAAGGAGAGACAAAATGTTTTTACAGTTGACCTTGGTAATACAGCATGTATTATTTTTAGGATCATTTTAGCATGGGTTTAAATAAAGGTTTTGATAGAAAAATGTATGTTTGCCCCAATTTTTTTTTTTGTATGTCTAAACAACTTTAACCAATTTTCTTGCATCATGCAACCAGTCAATATTGCATGACAGGGTTCAATAATAAATGTTGACAATGGAAATTCAAATTTGATTCACACTTGCTATTTTGTAACTTTGAATCCTTATTTTGCAATACCATAATTTTGACTAAAATAAAACTGGTAACTTGGTGTCAAAGAAAAGCAAATCTGAAAGCCTCTTACACTGTCTGAAGAGTTGCTTTGTTCTATACAACAGACTATGTTGAAAATACACTGTAAACCTGTATATCAACAGAATTTCTGGGCCTTTTATATGAGCCAGTACAAATTTATGGAGGACTAGAAATGCCACTTAAAAATTAAATCAAGAAATAAATTACCAACTTAATTCAAAGAAAGGTAAGATATGTTTAAAATAGATATTTTAAGTCATAATTAAATATAAATTAATATACAGTATGAATATGTGAAAACATAGATCTGTTTTGAGGGCAAGTACCACAGAGAAAAGATGCAAGTCAAGTTCGATTTCTTTTAGTTTTGTTAGATTGAATGTCCATGCCATGAATATTGGACTCAGTCTCCTTACCAAATCCTGTCAGAATATGAGTTTTGTCTGGTGTCCGAAACTATTCAGCAGATATTTATCTGATACCAAAACCAGTTAACAGCAAGTCTTACTTGATATCCAAAATCCGTAATGCTGTCTGTTTAGTCTGGTACACAAAATTGTATTAACTAAAAGTCTTCTATCATTCTGAGAGGTTGACAGACAGAGGGAAGAAAAGAGAAAACTGATTTGCCACAATCTGTATTGTATAAAACACTATATAAATAAAGGTGACTTGACTTGAAAGCAGTCGACGTTAGGATAATAAAAAATAAGCAGGGTTTAAGGAATAATATTAGTTGCATATGCACCCAATCCAATGAATGAGACAATAATATTTTCCTTGTCATTTTTTATTGAGAAAAATGATCCATTGTTACATATCTGTGTGTTGTAAAAGTATGTGAATCTCTATGATTATCTGTTAATTTGAAGGTGAAATTAGAGTCCATCTGTTCAGAGGTGTTTTCATTCAGTGGAATGACTATCAGGTGTCATTGCCTGCCCTGTTTTATTTAGAGAACAGGGATCTATCAAAGTCTGAGCATGTTTGTGGAAGTGAATCATGGCACGAACAAAGGAGATCTTCGAGGACCTCAGAAAAAGAGTTGGCTGGAAAAGGTTACAAAACCATTGCTAAAGAGTTTGGACTCCACAAATCCACAGTCAGACTACAGGTGCATCTCAATAAATTAGAATGTCGTGAAAAAGTTAATTTATTTCAGTAATTCAACTCAAATTGTTAAACTCGTGTATTAAATAAATTCAGTGCACACAGACTGAAGTAGTTTAAGTCTTTGGTTCTTTT
>JAFVLL020016127.1:56403-70753 GCA_021397915.2 Tor tambroides
GCAGTCCTTCCGGTGCACTCAGTGTCCGAATTCACTCACTCGTTTTCATTCACTCCTTCAAGTGAACTGTATGAGTGGACTAATGTAGGGAATAGTGAATGAGGGAATAGTGAATGAGGGTATAGGGGGCGATTTCGGATACAGCCAGGGAGAATGTGAGTGAGCGCTGTGTGCTCGATGCTGCCGTTCTCAGCGCCGTCAAAATAAAAGTCCCGCCTCGAACGCATCGGCCAAACAGAAAAACTTATCGGCCGATGCATTGTATAAATTAATAGAGCTGTTTTAAAAAAAACTTTTTCAATGAGGAGTAAGTTAATAGCCTAAACTTTAATTATCCTCACAGCGCATCATGCGGTGATGTGCTATGAAATTATGGCTGGGCAAAAATATCAAGTAGCCTAATTAAATAATAAAAGTAGGCCTAACCAAATAATAATAATAGGCCTAATAATAAGAAGAATGTAACAGGCCTACATTAATTGGAAATGCTAAATCCACTTAATATTGCCAATTTTTGATGCTTTTGACAATATATCTGGCTATCGTCGACACGTGATACGACGCACGGGGAGGTTATCGCGGAGCATAAAACAATGAAAAAAGAAAAAAATCCCTACTTTCTCTCTTTTCTATGTGCGTTCATAAATTGTAATAATTTGTAAGTGTAATATCTGGCAGTTGGCATTAGAAGTTATATTACTAATAACAGTGGTATATGAGAAGTTTAATACCACAGAAAAAATATAAAATATGCCTTTGCTGTATATTTTAGCTGCTGTATATAAAAAAACACAAGGTTTCACTCAATTTAATTAGTTTTTAGCATCCCCTCTAAACTGTGAAAAGCCCCCCCTTAGTTAGCACCCCCAACAAAAAAAATCCTGGAGCCGCCACTGCCCATGTACAACCCTGGCTTTTATTGCAATGAACATACCATGACAGATATGCCAAACACATGTGTAGAGAAAGAAGTAGAACACAGACGTTTTCACACAGGTGGACACAAACAGAGGAGCAGATGCATGACTTATATTGCTGATAAGTGTTCTGTAGCTTTGGGCATCAATAGTGTAGCTAGGGATACAGTGATAGTGTGATACGGACACCTGGGTGGCCAAAACATCCATCACATCACCTAGAAATAGTCATGAGGCCACCCACTACCACAAAATATGCTTTTTCCCCTCAATTTTGGACCTGGTGACCCAAGCTTCAGAATTCCTGATGTAAAGACAACCACAACCAATAACTGATCTTTCGTGTTGTGTAACAAGGGAATATAGAAAAACATAGAAGTTGTAATTTTGAAATGGTGGTGCTTTTGAAAATGTATTCATCCTCTGGCCATCAAAGATGTGGATGAGTTTTTTTTATTTATCCAACAAATTTGGAGAAATGTGGCATTACATCACTTGATCACCGATGGATCCTCTGCAGTGAATGGGTGCCGTCAGAATGAGAATTCAAACAGCTGATCATCACGATAATCCACAAGTAATCCACACAACTCCAGTCCATCAGTTAATGTCTTCTGACGTGAAAGGCTGCATGTTTGTTAGAAACAAATCCATTATTAAGACATTTTTAACTTCAAACACTTGCTTTCAGCTAAAATATGAATCCTCTATTCAAAATATTTCTTTTTCTAGTGAAAATGTCATCTAGCCGGAATCAGGGGAGAAATATGCACAGATCAAGCACCATTCATAAGTGAAGACAGCCCAAAACAAATAAATCAGAGGAATTTGATGTGAGAGGACAACAGGGGATGAACATTTCCACTGGAGGAAGCATTATTATGGATTATGGGCTTGTATTTTAACCAGAGGTGATGGTTTAAAGTTAAAACGCCTCGATGAACTTGTTTATCACAAACATGCAACTTTTCGTGTCACAAGACTTTAATTGATGGACCGGGGTCATATGGATTACTTGTGGATTATTGTGATGTTTTTATCAGCTGTTTGGACTCTGATTCTGACGGCACCCATTCACTCCAGAGGATCCATTGGTGAGCAAGTGATGTAATGCCAAATTTCTTCAAATCTGTTCCAATGAAGAAACAAACTCATCTACATTATAGATGGCCTGAGGGTGAGTAAATTTTCAGCAAATTTTCATTTTTGGATGAGCTATTCCTTTAACTTAAATTGAAACTATATTTTCGCCCAACTCTTATTGCTAAATGCGAGTATAAGGCATGATTAAGCTGCTTTGAAACAATGTGTTTTGTGAAAAGCACTATACAAATAAATCTGAAATCATTCCACTATCATGTGGCAAATATGAAAGCTTCTGCACCAGAAACGTTCACCAGAAGTGGGCAGCATACATGTGATATAAATCTGAATGTCTCTGCATGTTTAACTTTAGGAACTCTAGATATTTTCACACTAGCTCTACTGATGTTCTGAACACACTGTAAGGATAATGGCAGTCACAAAGCAGTATGTTTGTGACATGACATTGTCATTTGTGTGTGTATATGACTGTATGTATATGTATGTTTGGATGTTCTATACCTGTGGTTCGATTCCTCGACTGTACTCTTTTTTCACACTGCCAAGATACCCCTGTGAAGAAAACACAAGCAAAATAACACCATGACTGCACAAATGCACTTACAGATACAGTACATAAGGCATTATCATGCTTAATCAATGATAAGAAAATAAAGCTGTTGAGCCGTTCTGTGCAGGACTGTGGCATCTTTCGAATATTCAGTGATTACTATGGTGGCCCATAGAATAGTCAGTCAATAGAACAGTCGCTAATGAGGAATCTACGTATATGTGTCTATGCCTGGAGCAGTCGAATAGGGCGTCTATGTCTATGATACAGACCCTCTCATCTACCTGTATTAAGAAAATCTCTGGTGAGCGGGGGACTGAGCCGTTGGTTGCAATTCACAACCTCACCGCTAGATGCCGCTAAAATTTACACACTGTACCTTTAATATTTAAGAAATTTTAAATCATTTGAAAATGGATTAAAAAATAAATGTGTAAAATAAACATACTTATACTTTAGATGACAAAGTATTTTTCACAAATAAATAAATGTCTAATAAAAATATAATTAAAAAGGAAGTAAACATTGTAACCAACAGGGTACTCGGTATTCTGGGATGTTTGTGTGCATTGGAAATCATATTTTTTCAAATAAAGCCAAGGTAACACTGATTTTACATACAGCACACAGTGAAAATGACATGAATATGGCAGTGGGCAAATGCATAAAGCGCAGTATAATATAAAATCACGAGTTTAAAGTTTATCGATCACGTGTCTCCAGTGAAGCTGAACTCTCCTGTCCGCTTTCAGTTCACACAGACCGACCGTCACGCAGGAAACACGCGATCATGCAGGATACAAATGCACACTTTATAAGATCTGCTGGATTCGACTAGTCTGCAAGGTTTGTGAAATTAAATGTTCATTAGTCATTCAAAGACTTGTTTAAATTATATAAATATGCGCATTTGCTGAATGTTGAAGACAAACGAGAAAGTATTATAATGTTTGCCTTTCCATTACTAATAATATAAAATCAATCGTTATAATACATTTTCCTTTGTTTAACAGTTCTATCTGATTATTAGACATACTTCTATCCGCATTAGACAGAACTGTTAACGACGACAGCGAACAAGAGGGATGCTGCGTTCAAGTCCTGGGACGTCCGTACTCTCACCACATTTGTCTACTAAAATGTGGTGAGAGTGTGTGAAGAATTTGTTTTTCAGAAGTCCACAGGACCAGACTGAGACACAGGGTGGACTTGTCTTTCTCAAGTACACTTCAATACACTAAGATAAAACTCCTGATGGTCTCAGGAGTCTCCTGATGATCTCAGATCAGTGAGACTATTGTCATTGGGGCAAACCTTGTTCGCTGTAGCCGAATCTATCTGTCTAGTATTGTGTGCGTCGTCTATGTGCAGTTCTGATGAATAGAAGAGTCTGTATACAAACATACCTCGATCAGATGGGCTACGATAGACAATCTGTTTGGGTTTGGGTTTTACCGTTCGTGTAACACTAACAGAAAAGTGAGAGACATACCCCCACGCTACAATATGCACACATTAACGTGCCTGGAGGGGGAAACGCTGTAAACAGGGATGTGGGACTTCAGTGGCACACTTTGGAGCAATTTGGAATCCATTTCAGTTCAATTGTACATGTGATGTGCAATTATATGTGTTTTGTGTGTATGGGTGCATGCATAGGCCCGTATGAACCCCTGGGAGTGTGTGTGTGTGTGTGTGTATATGTGTATGTGTTATCAGTCATGATAGATCTGTAGTCACTGTTCTAGGAAACTTCTGAACCAGATGCCATTGTACAGATACCATCACAACAGACCAGAATCAGAGATACAGACCTGCATTTGCCTGAGGAAAGAGAGAGAGATGAGATGAAGGTGGACAGAAGACAAAGTGGGAAAACAGAAAGACTTTTCATCCATTTCTGTTGCTGTTCTTGGGAAAAGTGACATTACTAGCAATATGCAAATGATGCAATGACATTTCTAAAGTAATTTGTGTCACCTGGGATGCAATCAGTTGTTGTTCGTTTTATTGTGTGAGAGAAAATATCCAATAACAGGCTACTGGAGATACAGTGAGAATTTTTTTATACAATTTAATAAGCACACTTTTCAACAAAGCACAATGTTTTGTGATGACAATCCTAAAGGGGAAACTGTCAAGTGGCTTACCACTGTTATGATGAACATGATCTTGCGATGTTTGAGTGTATTTATTTAACTCGAGGCAAAGATACATGCTCTAACGTTTTACTTTTGTGGTTACTGTAACTTTGCTTGAAAGTTCTATTGAAATTATCTTTATGTTAGGCTTATGGAAGACTTAAAGGGATAGTTCACCTAAAAATGAAAATTCCATCATTTACCCACCCTCAGGTTGTTCCAAACCTGTATGAGTTTCTTAGTTCTGTTTAACACAAAAGAAGATATTTTGAAGAATGTGGGTTCCTGGGCCCCATTGACTTCCATAGTATTTTTTTTTTCATACTATGCAAGGGGACCAGCAAATGTTTGGCTCTCAGAATGATGACAGAATTGTCATTTTTGGGTGAACTCTTTAAGATCCAGTCTATAAAATCCCCTCAAACCCCCTTCTCTCTGACCTCACAGTCAAACCCTGCATCCTTAGAGATCTCTGCAATAATCATGTCTATGATTGTTGTTACTCCTTGTCTGAATCCACATTGATCACAGGGATTCAACTGTGATTCTTTATCACAAATAAACTGTTTTTGTCTTTCTCCCATTGCACATTTTTACCCAGATGCTGGTGTACCATTTCTGCAATCCAAACACAAATGTTCTGGTGGTTCCATGATACAGTGATGCTATCAGTCGGACCTTCCATGGTACGTTGATAAATACGCATGATACTTTGTACTGGGTTATTTAGATACCTCCATGGCAAATATGCTAAAACCGTGATATCTGAATATTGCAATCATTCAGAATGGTATATATTAAAATATCATGCATTACTGTATCATGGTGCCACCACAATACTACAATACCAGCACCATGTCTAAAAAGCATGCTACCTTTTTGCAAGTAAAATCCAAACCTACACTAAAACTAAACTACAATACATATAACAACTATCACTTTTAACAAAGTTTGTTGCCTATCTGGATTCATAATCATAAGCTCTGCTGACACTGCAGATAAGATATGGCATGACACAGACTTTAATACACACAGGCATGTGTAATGAAATATGGGGCCTACTGAGAGATCTAAAGATGATTGAGAAGTCCTGATGCACATGTGCTGGGGGCTTCAAGAAGCTTCAAAGGGCCCTGCAGAATGAGTTTATTTTTGCTTACAGATGCACTGCCTCTATGCAGGTGTGCTCATGTCCGGTCACGTTCTGACAGGTAAACACCGAGCACACACACCAACATACTCAAAATATTTGTACAAAGCATGTCTCACATTGAAACGTAATTCGTCAGTCACTTGTAAAATCATTTTCTGTGGCAAAAATCAAGTACAAAAGTCCCACCAATATGATTTCATATACATAAGAGATGAGGCAAGATCAGACTTGACGAGACAACTGGAAAAAAGATAAGAAAAGTGATGAGATGAAAAAAGAATGAATGCAAAGTGACGAAACGAGATGAGAGGAGACGAGAAGAGAAGAGAGCTTTGAAAAAAAAAAAGAATGGAATGAAAATTTGACTACAAAAAAGTGTGAAATGTGAGCATAGCAAACCGCTTGTGTTAGTTTTAAAATAGTTGAACCAAGCCCAAATTAAAAGCAGCGTAGCGATGAATAGGAAATATTCATAAACACCCTCCTAGACTCTCAGAACACACAGACAGGCTCAGGCTGACACCGTACAGACACTGTGAGTGTTGTGTGTCAGTACGCAAATGATCTGGCATCTATCTGATACCTGTCTGAAATAATAAAAGCTAATGTTTGTCTGCTTGTGAAGAGCCTGTAGTCATCATCCAGATGTCTTCTCGTATCAACAGAAAATTAGTAAAACTCACGGGCTGACTGTCAGGAACACTACTGTGTATTAACATGCCCTTGGAAGTTGACTGACAGTAATACAAAAACAATTACACTGAACACAACACAATGGAAACCCATCAGGAAATGCTGTCAGGATGCATACCAGGTGTAAAATGAGACACAAGTCATTGAATGTCTCTTAGACACCCATTCTACTGGATTTTCCCACTAAAATATCAATGAGATACAATACCTTCCTAAAGCTTGGGGTCAGTAAGACTTTTGTTTTAAGAAATTAACATCTGTATTCAGTAAGGATGCATTAAATTGATCAAAAGTGACAGTAAAGACATTTAAAATTTAAATGTTACAAAATATTTATATTTCACAAAAATGCTGTTCTTCTGAAGTATCACAGTTTCCACAAAAATATTAAGCAGTAAAATGTTTTTAATATTGATAATAATAAGAAATGTTACTTGAGCAACCAATTATTATTTCATTTTATATATAGGTACCTTACATGACACTCAAGGACACCTTGCAATGAAACAATCAACATTAAACAACAATAATCATTATTACAGCCTAAACAGACCTAATACAAGTACAAAGAGTGCCTAAAAAGTTGGGTCTTAAGGCGAGATTTAAAAACAATAAGACTTTCACTGTTTCGCACATCCTGTGGTACTGAGTTCCATAAATAAGGAGCTACATGACTAAAGGCTTGAAACCCCATAGAAGTTGTGTGAAATTGGAGGGAGAACAAGAGTGAGTAGAGAAGACGATCTTAGAGTATGAGTAGGAGTGTAGATATGAAGAAAGTCTGATAAGTATGAAGGAGCAAGATTACTGAGTGCCTTGTAAGTAGTATTTTAAATTCAATATGGTATTTAACCAGGAGCCAATGCAAGTGTTGTAATATGGGAGTGATGTTATAGGAGTTCTGCAAATAATTTGTGCATCTGAATTCTGTACTAACTGAAGTTTATAGAGAAGCTTCGAGGGCAGACCATAGAACAGAGTATTACAATAATCAATACAGGAAGTGACTAAAGCATGAACAAAAATCTCTGTGCTCTTTACCGAGAGAGCCAGACAAAGTCAATTAATATTATGTATGTGGAAATATGAAGAGTAAATGACACTGTTTATATGTGCTTGGAATGACAAAGTACTATCAAAGATGACAACCAAACTTTTAACTTGTTTAGACACAAGAAACTGGAAAATTATTGATATTCACTGAGGAACATTTAGACTTGGCCAGATCGGTTTCTGAGCCAACAAGAATAATTTAAGTCTTAGATTTGATGTGAACCAGTGTTGAATCTCAGCTACACAATCTGAGAGGATAGACGGAGGTAAAATAGAGGCGAGTTTGGAAGACAGGTAAATTTGGGTGTCAGCATAGCAGTGAAACTGAATACCAAACTTCTTACAAATATTACCAAGAGGTAGAAGATAAATAATAAATAAGAGAGGACCCAAAACTGAGTCCTGGGGAACCCCGGTATTAACATATGAAGGCTTTGATGTAAACTGCTTCAGCTGTACAAATTGAGTATGACCCGTTAGGGCTGTCAAATTGGCTGAAAAACTAAATTTGAATTTTGTACTAAAATATTATCAATATTCGAATTATATTCAAATTTAAAAGGCATAATTTCTGTTAGGGGGAAAAAAGCTTTTGGCTTCTCTCCTGAGGCCACAAGAGGGCGCATCGAGCAAAATGAAGTTGCCACAGCCATATCACCCTGCAGCCCAAGACCGGTTGCCCACAGAAGCTAAGCAGGGCTGAGCCTGGTCAGTACCTGGATGGGAGACCTCCTGGGAAAACTAGGTTGCTGTTGGAAGTGGTGTTAGTGAGGCCAGCAGGGGGTGCTCACCCTGTGGTCTGTGTGGGTCCTAATGCCCCAGTATAGTGATGGGGACACTATACTGAAAAAAAGCACCGTCTTTCGGATGAGACGTTAAACCGAGGTCCTGACTCTCTGTGGTCATTAAAAATCCCATGACACTCATCGTAAAGAGTAGGGGTGTAACCCCGGTGTCCTGGCCAAATTCCCTCCGCTGGCCCTTGTCAATCATGGCCTCCCAATAATCCCCATTCACTTGATTGGCTCTATCTCTCTCTCCTCTCCACCTGTAGCTGGTGTGTGGTGAGCGCACTGGCGCCGTTGTCCTGTGGCTGCCGTCGCATCATCCAAGTGGATGCTGCACACTGGTGGTGGTTGAGGAGAGACCCCCCCACATGATTGTAAAGCGCTTTGGGTGTATAGCAATACACAATAAAGCGCTATATAAATGCATCATTCATTCATTCATTCAAAATATTACCATACTAATGTACGTTTCTTCAAAGCAATAAAAAAACAAGACTATCTTTGAAAAAAGTGCATAATGTTTAAAATAATGTTTATAAATCATATATAATTAATTACGTTGCTTAAACAATTAGAAACAACAAACATCATGTAAGTATAGTTTAATACTAAGAACCGAAAACCAATCACAAAGAGTAGCCTACTTTTTTCATTTAAAAACATGATCCAGTGGGATGCAGAAAAACCATCATAAAGTCTCGAGACATGTTTTTTAAAAGTTGAACTTTCATTAATTTTACATGGCTTTCTAAACATGCTGCTCTCTTGTGCGAGACGCGAGTGCAACGGTGATAGATGTCCCTATAGAAAATTCGATACTATGCAAAGATTATATAAAAATTTGCACAACTATGCAAAGATTATATAAAAATTTGCACAACTAAAATTCTGTTGCTAAGGTAACCATCCCACGTAAACGCAACTTCTCTACGCTAAAGTTTATTTAGTGAAGTCTGACTAACTTTTGCGGTTACTGAATGTTGTTTGAAAGCCTATATGCTTCAATTTAATACATAATCTCCCACATAATTCAAAAACACATATGTTTACGATATTGTATTTTTCATAATAATTCATTACTCTGACATAATTGAAATGAAATAATTCAGTCCTTTCTCCACATACTTACACTACGTTTTTCGTTAAAATGATTCGTATTAAAAAAAAAATGTTGGAGTAGTAAACTTTTTAGTAGACATATTCTTTTACGAAACTCACCGTTTATAATAACTCACCGGTATAAGAAGTCCCAGCAAGATCATTCCGAAAAGTGTCGCTCGCAATATTAGGGAAGAATCCATCTTCTCATCTGCACCGGACCCGCGCACAATTCCCACCGGTCCAATCGGTCCAATCTCAAATCACACGTTATTCAGGCGTCCTGAAGTCAAGATCTCCAAATCTACCTCAGGTGCCACCTGCAGCACTGCGACCACCTCAGAAATAAAGCTTTTAACTTGCACTGATCAGGCATGTGATCAGCTAGAGACAAAAAAGAAGGAAAATCTGACCACGCCCCACGTCACGACCACAAGCCACGCCCCCAGCACTTCTTATTATTAAATATATATTTTAGCACATTAAAATATACATTATATTGTAATAATACATCCTATTGTCCTGTAAAAAATAAAAATCAGCATTTAATGATCATGATAACAATATAATGTATTATAGTAAAGTAGGCTATATAGAATTGGTATTATTATTAAAGTACCTGCCAAAAGTTTGGAAACATTACAATTATTAATGATTTTGAAATAAATATCTTCTGCTCATCAAGGCTGAATATATTTTATCAAAATAAACTAAAAAACAAAAACAAAAAACAGCAATATTGTGAAATATTATTACAAATTTAAAAAACGTTTTCAATTTTAATATATTATAAAATGTAATGTTATTCCTGTGATGCAAAGCAGAATTTTCTTCATCATTACTCAGTGTCACAAGATCTTTTAGAAATCATTACAATTTATTTGACTCTCAAGAAACATTTCTGATTATTATCAATATTTAAAACAATTTTGCAGCTTCATATTTTGTGTGGTAATGTTGATACACTTTATTTTCCAGGATATTTGATAAATATAAATTTTAATGAACAGCATTTATTTGCATTTATCAAATATATTAATTCAAATTGTTAATGCATTTATTAAATAGAAATCATTTTAAATGTCTTCACTCACTTTTTATCACTTTCATGCATGATGAATAAAATTATTAATTTCTCTCTCTTTTTTAAATCTTATACAAATGTTTCAGTGGTATTATTGTTTCCACAAAAATATTGATAATAATGAGAAATGTTTCTTGAACAGCAAATCAGCATATTAGAATGATTTCTGAAGGATTGTGTGACACTGAAACTTCTCTTTGTAAACAACAACAGATTTATAAACGTTTCTAATGACGAATGTTGCGTTCCCAAATGCAAATTAAAGCAGCTCAAACCAAGAGCAGCACTAACAGTGAATCGAAACTAAACGCAGTACTGTAACAGCAGACATGTAGCGCGTCAGACACCAGCCTATTATATAATTACATCACAACCGTTGCAAATTTTATGACAGCACTAGCAATCTCAAATTATCACCGCCATTCATAAAAAGTCACCGGGTCGAGTAACACGTTTCAGCGCTATCTGGGTATTTGATTAAAGGTCTTGCACTTGTGAATGTCGTTTAAATGTTGCCTAACGGCGTGTTTTGTTTAATGAGCGTCGTCAAAAATATAAACCGACGAGTCAAAGAGCTTATTGTCAGTAGCGTATGGTCAAACGTAATACCATGAATTGCAGCAGCAGTTAGAAATTAAATACAGAGTGAAATTACTGTATGTATACCTGACCACCACCTTTCTGAGGTGACAGAATTTGTATGTCTCTGGGTGAAAATATAACAGTTTTGAGGTAATAAAGCAGAAACTGATGTCTGTAACAGTTTGATTTGTGATGTTGATAATGAATGTTAAATGACAGAGCTGAATGAGCCTTAGGTTTCATTTGATATAACATCTACAGGAGCATGTCAGCTACTTGTTTGAATGAAAGTATCATGGTTGAGCAGAACTTTGTAACACCACTTTTCAACGTACTTCAACTGGTCACATAAAGACTGCACAAAATGGGACAGGCCATTTGCCCAAATTGGCACAAACACAAACATTATATGTTTTTTGTTGTTAGCCTATGTTCTATGCATTTATTTTTCCTAGTTTATTTACTATTTTGCATTAAGAAAATTTAGCATTTCATTTCATTTTGAATAAAAAATGAAATGTTAGTGACATTGGATGGCATAGCAATTATTTCAAATAAGTAAATTTGATTACCACATTATTTTCAGACACAAAATGTTTAAATCCATCAGTAGGTTTCCATTGATAGTGGGAATGTGATGCAGCACTCTTTGTACTTGACATTATTCACAGTTTAGAGATCAGCTGTAGTTTTCAAAACACATGGAAATATTATATCGACCAATACGATAACTGTTTGTTAATAATAATAACATTTATCATCAAATCAGGTCAGAAAGTAGTATGAAGTTGTTATGGCTTGGATGTGCAACTGATGGTAAATTCAGCCATGAAAGTATTAAATAATTCTAATGATTTTAATGTCATAATATGTCTTTAATATGCACCTGTTTGTCATGCTGTCTAGTTTGTGTGGCCATTGTCCATGTCAGTGAGTTCGCTTTAAAATGTTTGTCATTCTTGACTTGTGTGCCATGAAAAAGAAGCCATCCGGAAAGATCAACTTTGTCCCAGCTCCATCTGTTGTATTGATTTAGCCGGTCTCTTTCATTCTCACCCCCTCTTCTCACATCACCACCTCCACCGTATTGTCAGCCACAGGAAATATTATCTATAACATCTAAATGTCTACCTGTCTGCCTTTACCTAACTGTCAGTTACACCATTATTTATCCATATATTTGTGCAGTGATTTTCCCATCCATCCATCTCTTGATTTTTCTCTCAGGTGGATGAGTTGTCCGTGGGGACGTCAGGAGCCATAGCTAGGCCTACATCACTGACCACACCATTCTGAGGCAGTGGATACATATATCAACAGGTAGCACATGCCCTGAGTGGTGGCTGAGATGACACGCCCCCGCCGGATCACCTCCACCAGCCTTCTTCTCTTGTAAGAGTCCCTATTGTCTTAATATTCCAATCATCTTTTGACATTTATCATAATTCAATTAGATCAAACAAATCCTAATCAGCTGATTAGATACCTACATCAATAACACAATTATGTATTCATCAAAAACATCTTATCTTAAACACTGTCCTCAAGATTTATGTTTGCTGTCACCTGGCATAGGTATAATGTTGCTTTTATAAGGAGGTCACATAGAAAATAGCATATACCGTTCAAAAGTTTGGGGTCAGTAAGATTTTTTTAAAGAAATTAATACTTTTGTTCAGCAAGGATGCATTAAAATGATCAAAAGTAACAGTAAAGACATTTTTAATGCTGTACAATATTTTTATTTTAAATAATCCTGAAAAAATGTATCACAGTTTCCACAAAAATATTAAGCAGCACAACTGTTTTCAGGATTATTAATAATAAGAAACGTTTCTTGAGCAGCAAATCGACATATTAGAATGATTTCTGATGGATCATGTGACACTGAAAACTGGAGTAATAATGCTGAAATTCAGCTGCCATCACAGAAATAAATTATATTTTGAAATATATTAAAATAGAAAACAGCTTTTTTTGAATTGTAAAAATATTTCACAATACTACCATTGTTACTGTATTTTTGATCAAATAAATGCAGCCTAATAGACTTCTTTCAAAAATATTAAAGAATCTTACCCACCCCACACTTTTCAATGGTACTGTATATTTTCCTGAAAGAGATACCTAACTTCTTTGTAGTGATTACTAATGTCTTATTTAGTATGTCTCATTCATTTATTTTCCTGCAGGAGGCTTTTATTGGCACTTATGACGATACACTCAGCTTTGGGGGTGAGTATTATCTTGTATTATCTTCATAAAGTTGTCTTAATTGTTTCACAATGTTAAGATGAGACTGCTGGCAGAGTCAGTAAATGTCTTTTTCCCCTACATAATTCAGATGGATGTGGTAAAAGCTGTGTTTTTACATGCTGGACATTTTATGTTTATTAGACTATTGCATCATTAGCTTAGCAACATGTTAAAGAGATAAAAAACCGTCATCATTTTGATTGATAGATGTTTCACTGGGAGTGATTAGTTAACAGGAATGGACTCTGTTATTGTTTGTGTGTCCTGCCACGTTACTGATAAGAGTGTAGTTTACCTCATCTGTCTATAAGGGCTCCTTTCAGGCATCGTCTCTGAGCTGAGCTTGGCTGATAGAAAGGCACAGATGGATACAGAACATTACCTATGAGGGCAGATGGATGGAGATTGCCATCATACCTTCACTAGCACTGAACAGAGGAAGAATGAAGAGAGAATGAGAGCCAAAAAGATAGATAGTGAGGTATAATCACTGAGAAGATAAGAAACCATCGTCTACATCGATGCCTGTCCTTGCTTTTACGTAAGAGAAGAGGAATGCATTCATATTTCTAATGTAAACAATCCAACTAAATGAGCTGTGCAAAATTTTGTTATCATTTATTCGCTTTTGTGCTGCTCCAAACATGTTTTTCTTCCATAAAATACAAAAGGAGATGTTTTGAATAAAGATGGTTTTGCATGGATTTGCAAATAATACTAAAGTTTTTAAGCTTCAAAAAGGATGTGAAAGCACCATAAAAATTCACATAGTAGCTTTTTATGAGGGAATTACCTGAATAATCACGGTTTACTAATAATCTTTTCTTCTGTTGAGCTGTTTACTGCTTAGTCCAGGTCATTGAGTGCAATGAACTACTGATTCTTGAATCAAGCTTCTACTTCTCCAGTGAACTCTCATGAAAGATACACT
>JAFVLL020016128.1:0-64808 GCA_021397915.2 Tor tambroides
TAAATGGTACTGGGAAATAGTTCGCGCAAAATCGTCCCAGTACTTTAGTACTGTACTTTTAGTTCTGGAACTAAAGCGGTGCGAAAGGGGCTATTAAGGTCCTGGAGTGGCCTAGCTAGTCTCCAGACCTTAATCCCATAGAAAATCTGTGGAGGGAGCTGAAGGTTCGAGTTGTCAAATGTCAGCCTCAAAGCCTTATTGACTTGGAGAAGATCTGCAAAGAGAAGTGGGACAAAATCCCTCCTGAGATGTGTGCAAAACTGGTGGCCAACTACAAGAAACGTCTGACCTCTGTGATTGCCAACAAGGGTTTTGCCACCAAGTACTAAGTCATGTTTTGCCAAGGGGTCAAATACTTATTTGACTCATTAAAATGCAAATCAATTTATAACTTTTTTAAAATGTGTTTTTCTGTATTTTTTTGTTGTTATACCATTAAAATTATAGACCGATCATTTCTTTGTCAGTGGGTAAACGTACAAAACCAGCAGGGGATCAAATAATTTTTTTCCGCACTGTATGCTTTCACAGCAGTGTTCATTTTCCAGTGTTAACTAAAACTAAAAACTATTAAAACTTTTTTGGTAATTCAAATAAAACTTAAAAATAAAAATTAAATATTAGAGGAAAAACTTAAAATGAAAAGTAACTGAACAGAAATTTGTAGTTCAAGTTGTAGAACTAAAATTACTAAAACTAAAATATTTAAAGCAATATACATATAACTAGAAAGCAAATAAAATCCTAAACCGTAAAATTAATTTTTTAACAATAATATACAGAAAGCACAAAATACGTCAAACCATAATAGGCTGTAGTATTTATTAATATAAAATAGCATGTGAAAACTGCATAGTAAGAGTACACTGAAGTACCGACTGTTTTTTAGAAACTGATTTCATTATAACGCTGTTACAGGACACCATATTCTGACTGTCAAGCTATTTACTTCAAGTTTAAATTGTGAAAGCTAAGGAAAAACAGTCAGTTTTACCAGTATTCAGCTCATACAGCTTAAGTCCTTCCTGGATGTTTTTCTTCTAATAATATTGTTAATGCACTGCTGATATCTTTTTCCAGCATATATTTCTCATCAGTGTGTTCTAATCAAAACTAATTATCATCAAAGACCAAATATTTTTTCAGCATAAATTTCTTTTAAATATGATCTCCATGCATGCTGACACAGTGTGTATGTCAGAATAAGCGCTGGTCCATGTTTAGCAGGCTGAAGGCATAGCAAATCACGTCGTGACCCTTGCCTTCACCTACGCTATAGGCGTGAACACACCTCTCTACCTCCGCTGTTGTCATGACAATGAAGCTGTGAGAAAGTTCACCGTGATTTACAGCAGGTTCTAGTGTTTCTGGTAAAGTTAGCACCAACGTTTTATTCATCGCCTCCCCTCCCCAACCGGTCCAGAAAAACCCATAATACACCCTGTGCCACCCATCTGCTCAGATCAAACCCTCACAATACCAATGCTAATCTTGTAGCCGTTGCGTTAAAGACTAGCATCCACCCCCACCCGTGTGTGCCACTTCCTCATTTTTAGCACAAACAAAACCCTCATTTCACTATCCAACCATCCCCCTCCGCACTAATACACCCTGAACGTGGAATTTAATTCATCTCCTAGTTTCTTCGAAAGACCCTCAAGCACCTGGGCATTAAACGACTCCATTCTCAGCTTTATTTATTAAAATACTTGAACTTGCCCTTACAATTAAAAGTACATTCCTAATAAGCTCAATTTATTTAACATCACATTACCAAGAATCTTTCTCTCCCCGCACACGCACATACAAACAAACAAATCCGGACTCCACACTACAGGATGTGTCCCTGATTCCGTGTTTATTGTTTCCATGGCAGCCTGAAGAGTAGAGCAGGCTGGAAGAATGTAATCATCAGTGGGGCTCAAGAGAAGGTGAGAAATGCAGGTGTGTAGATGGAGACGTGTGTGAGAGAGAAGAAAAGTCGCAATGATTTCACCTCCAAACTGTCACTGAATTGTCTCTCCATGTAAAACACTCGCAGGATCACTTCCCTTTTTCAGCACTGCACTGCTAACAGGAAAGAGGTCTGACACAAAACATCCTGGGACCCCACAGAGGAGCTAATGGTCACAAATGAACTGATTTAACACAACAGATTCATCGAGCATGACAGGTGTTCATTCGTAAATGTGATTTGATGCTGTCCTGTACAGCTGTGAACCAAAACAAAAGCATATGAAAACATACACACATGGGCATAATGTAAACATGGATACATGTGATTCATAGATTAGTCTTGTGAGAAATTTGGTTCCTCTGAGGTTTGTTTAGAGGGCTGATGTGTGCGGTGCTGACTCCATTAGGTACCAAGTGGAGCATCAGTAACACGAGCAATGAGAAAGAGAGGGAAAAAAGACAGGGACAAGAAAAGATCAATGCAGACGCAGGTATAAAGGCACAAAAGAGAAAGACATAAACTACCATTCAATCATCTGGGATCAGTATGTTTTTTAAAATGAGAAATTAATACTTGTATTTAGCAAGGACGGATTAAATTGATCAAAAGTAACAGAAAGACTTTTACATTGTTACAAGAATGATATTTCAATAAATGCTGTTCTTTTGAAATTCTTATTCATCAAAGAATCCTGAAGAAAAATTATCATGGCAGCACAACTGTTTTCAATAAAAGAAGAAGAAATGTTTCTTGAACAGCAAATCAGCATATTAGAATGATTTCTGAAGGATCATGTGATAGTAAAGACTGGAGTTATGGCTGGTGGAAATTCAGCTTTGCATCACAGGAATAAAATATATCAAAATAGAAATCAGTTATTTTAAATTGTAATAATATTTTTCACAATATTACAATTTTTACTGTATTTTTGATCAAATAAATGCAGCCTTGGTGAGCATAAGAGACTTCATTCAAAAACATAAAAGAAATCTTACCAAGCACAAACTTTTGAATGGTAGTGTAGCTCTGAAAACAAATAATACAATAACATACAATTGTGCTCTATGGGAATATCTAGTTTACTTGTTACAAAGTGCCTCAAACAAACCCCTGAGTATCTTTTACAAATTTTATATAACTAACCTTGCAAACTTTGACAAATCCAGAGATTATTTTATCCTCAACAGCATTCATTGTATCAGCACGGCACCTTTGTTTCCTGAAGGACTAACAAACAAAATCCTGTGTGCCCCCACTCCAGAAGTTGTGTAAATCCAGCCAATTAAATTTGAGCATTCCAGATGGAGAAAGTGCAATATGCATCAGCCACTCACTGAACAACAGACGGCCCGCTGGTGTGCTGTGAGAAGGTAAGACTTCTCTAACCATAATCTTACTTTATAATCTGAGAGAAATGATTTGTTCATGAGAATGTTGTTTGAGCTCATACTGCAGCCCTAATCCTAACTTTAGCCCTGAAATCTGATTGGTTGATAGGAATGTTGATCCCAGAATACATCCTATAGTTGATGTATGTATAAAATAGAATAACACTCTCTAAACTATCTTCAATCTGTGCTATCTGATTGGTTGCCACGTGACATGAAGAGAAATAATAGTGCTGTCAGTTTTTACATCTCATTTTTACATAAACATATTTTACATCAAATTCTGTCTTATTTTGAACATGGAGGACAGATAGCTTTCAACAAATATAACAATTCTAGATAAAGTCACATGTTGTTCAGCTAACCTCCCAGAAATGTCTTGTCTTTTCCTGCTCTGGAAAAACACCTAACTCCATGCAACAAATTGTACAGATTATTTTTATTTCATAGCGAGTGGTACAAGAGCGCCCCCTACCCACAGGCCTGTAGGATACCTACCAGTATATACTGTACCTACCCACCTATATTCCTACTGGTATAGGAGTGTTTACTGCTGCATTGCATGCAATATTAGCAAGCTTTCTTAACTGCACTGTCATTTATACTATGTTGTGTTATGAGATGCAGACATGAGTTAAAGTGATCCTGGAAAAGAAAAATCTTGACAGCTTATCGGGGAGCTGTAAATGCATTGACCCAGTGATGTGCCCAGCCATACAATTACATCCATGTACTTCAGTATATTTCAATGCTATAAGGAACTGTCTTTCACAAGGATGGGAGTTGTGTATTTACCATCACCCCATTTATATAGCACAGTGACCCACAGACACATCCAGCTCTTGCTATTCCAGGCATCACATATACTGTTGCTGAGGCAACCATCTATGAGTTTACCTTGACAACCACACATTGCACCATAAGGCCTTGTCGCAGTTCCTTTGAGCTGGGTGGCTTTTACATTAAATTCTTTGCCCAGATACTGAGGCATATTTAGCATCATATATTGTTTCTAAAAGTCAGGTTTAGGAGCTGTCAGCAAACTCACAGACTGGAAGCAACACTTCAACACAAAATTATTTTAACTTCAAAGTATATGATTACAAAACCAAACTGACATTTTTAAGGATTATAAAACAAAGCAGCTCCATGCTCTCATACCTCTCACTCTCTTGCTTGGCTTCTACCTACCTGCTCATTGGTGTTCATGCACTGTAGTTTCATCTGTTTTAGATAGGTGGCAGTGAGAGGCATGTTGTAATCAATGAGGTCTGGGACCAGAGAGGTGGGCCGGTCGTTCTCTGTGGGTGAAAAACAACAAATGAAAGTTCACATTGATTGATTGATTGATTGATTGATTGATTGATTACACTACTGTTCAAAAGTATGAGGACTGTAAGATTTTTCAATGCTTTTGAAAGCCATCTCTTATGCTCATCGTGGCTTCATTTATTTGAAGATAAATCCATGTTAAAACAGAAATATTATAAAATAGAATTAAAATTCATAACACCTGTTTTCTGTTTTAAAATGTAATTTATTCCAGTGATACAAAGATGCATTTACAGCAGCCATTTTTCAAGCCTTTAGTGTCACATGATCCTACAGAAATATTCTAACATGCTGATTTATTGCTAAAGAAACATTTATTCATATTTCTTCTTATTCATGATTCTTCATATTTTTGTGGAAACCGAGATACATTTTGTTCAAAAGAATAGTATTTATTTTAAATAGAATTTTTTTTTAAACATTCTACATGTGTTTACTGTCACTTCTGATCAATTTAAAGCATTCTAGCTGGATATAAGTATTATTATTTTTAAAAAAAACAAGAAAAACGAGAAAAACAAAACCTTGCTAACCCTAAAATTAAATGGTAAAAAGCTTATTACTTGTGAAGATTTGTGTCTAATTCATAAGTCTCCTTTTATACATGTCCTACAAGTAATTGTTTAATTTGAAGGCCAATATAGTTTCACTCAATCCTATTCTCAGTAGTGTGCATGACTCAGTTTGGTCCTCTAGAAGGCGCTCTTGAGACAAAGTTCCAAAAGGCCCTGCTGAAACCCCCTCGGGTCTTTGTTAAAATCAAACACAATACACGCAGACAGGCTTTTGTTTGGACACAGATCTTCTGACTCTGCAGGGTTCCCAGCCGCTATATAGCACGAACAGCTCAATAGCAAATTTTTATTCTATAAACTGCTTTGGAAAGCAAGGATGACGCAACCCTTCAAAACCCCTGCAGGCAGGAGATGATCAGCTAATTCACTATTCAAAGTTTGTTTAACATTCATTCTCTCTAAATGCACAGTTTTGCATTTGCAAATCGTATTTTGTAAACATGAATTACGTTATGAGTTTGTGAATTGCTGTTTGCAAGTACAAAAACTTTTTAGTGAATGTGAATTAGCTTACACATTTGTGAATGATATTTTTTCCAGCTCATTTCAGTTATATTTGTTCATAGAAATCAAGCTCATCTGTGGCAGTGTGAATTAGTCACATCAGCCTGTGACTAATGGCAGACCGACGTCACGTCTGCGCAGATAGCTGACTTACAGCATATATCTCAGCTGTAGGAAAATACAAATCCCTTCTGATTCATGTTCAAGTAAAGGTGCTTACTGCTGTGCTGCTGATTTAATAAGTCATAAAACACTATGATGATAATAATAAGGCAGTTTCACTTATAACAGCACTACCATCTCTGAATTAAATAATGATGCAAATATCCAGACAGAAGGCATATTTGAAGGTCATCACATGAGCGTCTGCTATGTCATGTCTTGAAGGATTGCTTGTGTTTTTTCCTTTAGCATTATTTTTCATTCTTTTTTTGTTAATCTGATGTTTACTGTAGGAAGCGCGTGGGTCGGATTATCCATGCATTAATTACGAGGGGCCCGTGGAAGCGCAGAATTTTAGTCTTGCCTCTGTGGCTCATCAAAAAGAGTCTGACTTTAATGAAGATTTTGGAAATCTTGTCTTCCTAATTACCGCTAAAGGGCAATGCACTCCCAAAACTTTAATTAATGATAAAATGAACAAAAACAAGCAATTTACTAAGCGGTACATATTCGTGTGTACAGTTCAAAACCATTAAAAATGGCAAATTTAGACATGAAATTGCAAGGATGGAGTCTGACCTTTGAACTCTGCTGTGCTGGGGTTGATGTGCATCCTTTTCTGGCATTCTCCACAACTCATCAAGAAACGGGTCACCGCCTCACGTGGAAGAAATGCGTAGGTCTCTGCAATCTGACAACCAAAAGAGAGAGTGGAAAGGAGTCAGCAAACATTTTGGGGGAGATTAAACAAACTGAGAAGCTGAAACGAGGAAGCATAATGACAAAAATAGTTTATTGTGTTCTGAGCTGCCTACTGAGGATACATTTAAATACATAATATGTGTGCCTGCAACATGAAGGCTGTTCACTTAGAAGGCTGCTTTTGCAGGGTGTAGGGAGTAAGGCAGCATACTAGTTTTCAGGAACATTCATTTTCCTACTAGGGACAACATAAATGCTACACAAAAATATACAAACTCATGTCTCTTTTGCAACGCCTCTGTTTTCTTTTCCCTTCCCTCTCTTTTCTGGTCTCTTTCTGACGCTGTTTCATCTCTCTTTTGCTCTTGCTTTCTTCTCCTGCAGGCTTTCTGTGTGCGACCTTCACACAGAGAGGGTGATGGAGCAGTAGGAATGGCAGGCTCACCACCCTCCCCCCCTTAGGCGGCACAGAGGGAAAAGGCCACACAGGGAAAACCGCACCTCCCAGAATGCCATGCTCCCAGACTGCCCCCTCCTCCCAGGCTGGCAGGGCTGGTCTCTGTGGGCTGCTCGTGCTATGAGACCTGACAGCAGGGCTCTCCAGGGCACTGGCTGAGGAGAGGAGGTGAACGTTGCCCCAAGGATATTGTGCAGCCCCTGCCACCCCCGCACACACCCAAAACACACATACACAAACATCTTTTGCATCTTTAGTAATGGGGGTGCTCCTTTTTTTGTGTGTGGCCAAACCAATGAATGCCCCCCCCCTCCCCTTCTCCTTCGAGAGAACAAGCTGAGATCCAGTATGACAACACTGTTTATACACAAAAAGGAACATTTCAAAGCCACAGAAATGCATTTAATTTTATAATAAAAAGACAAAAAAAGTAATGCATAGAATTTCAGGTAGTGGTGTCATAGGTGCCCCTTCAGTGGTCTCAATCTCAACACAACATCATTGCAGTCCTGTAACGCCACCACTAGAGGGCAGCATGCAGACAGCAGCATTATGAAAGGGTAGTGGGTCAGAACAGGAAGGGTGATCTTGAATTTTCTTTTCTTTTTTGTATTTTATGTAGTCACAGTAATTATCTAGAGCTGATTTATATTCATATCTGAAAGTGCATAATGGGTTACCTACACCATATTAAATATTATTATTATTATTGTTGTTGTTGTTAATACTAATACTGATACTAATACTAATACTACTACTAATAATAATTTGTACTATGCTTTTAGATTGTATTACAATATAGAATCAAACTAATTAATTTTCCAGTAATTAATCATGTGATTATATTATTATTATTATTATTATCAGTCCCCTCTTAAAATATTACAATAAATTTAATAAATATTATTAATTAATAATTTATACGATTTATTATTAATTTAGATTATATGGTAATATATAATCAAATTAATTAATATTTCATTTAATTTAAATAATTGATAATAATAATAATAATAATAATAATTATTATTATTATTATTATCAGTAGTAGTAGTAGTAGTAGTAGAATCCCCCTAAAAGTAAATATTACAATAAATATAATAAATAATTTGTATAATTATTTTAGGTTGTATAATATTTTGTTTAATCAAAATAATGAATATAATATATTAATCTGTAAAAACTTTGGACAATCTTGAGACAAAGGCATTTGGGACAGGGCCACGGATGTAGAACTGTAGCATGATTCTGGACACCACCAATCAGAGTCAGTCACAGCTGGATACAGCCAATGTAAGTCAGTTTAACCAGAGCAAATCAAGCCAATCACAGCTGATTTCTGAAGGTCACAGCCAATCGGGTGAGAATTTAGAGTGCACTGATCTTTACTTGTCTGACAGTCCAGCAGTTTTGGAGAGGTTCAATGTGTGCCAAATGTCAACAACATGGCTATCAGACAGTTAATTGCTTTAATTAGGTGATTAGCACAGAGCTTAGTGGGGGCTGGAACCCGACACCTGCTTTCACACACCAAGAAATCACAGCACAGGGGAGCATAATCAAGCACACTCGGTACACCCTTATACCCCTACCTACTTCTAGAGCAATATATGTTAAGTCTAGTCTGTGTATTCTGATTTAATTGGATCAGATTCTAAATTCTGCATTAGGTTGTACTTCATATCGGCTTTCTCCCTCCCTCATTATCAAATAATAAGCAACACAATAACTCAATAACACCTATGCTAAATGTATGTGCTAAGAAACATAATAGCCTGTTTTCAATTACACACTACACAAAATACTCCAGTGAAGCCTCATAGAGAAATGACACTGCACAAGAATAAAGGCATGTGATATGAAATCCCTCTCACAGCGTTGCATGACAGTTCAGTGTAAGTGTATTTGGTCCCTCAGATTCAGTCACTAACTCATTTATGTTTGTTCCTCCTACTTCATTCACCAGTGTCTCAGATAAAGGAGAGGTGAGTCACACACACACAGACACAACTCTCTTTACACCTAAGAACAGTGGTTGAGAAGCGCTCGTTATTATGGGTACCAGTAGAAAAGAAATTGGACAGAGTTGTTCTGAAGTGAATCAAAAATGGTCAGTGCTTTTCTACACTAAATATCATACAAAAACTGTCTGATACTTAAGTATTCCAGACCTCTCAGACTTCTCAGACAGTCAGAGAAAGAAAGAATATGACGGAAAATAGAGAGGTACACTGGAGACAAAAGGTTTGCCAAGGTGATGCACAGGTTGACTCATACCTGCAGTTTGGGCAACTTAAAACGCAGCTGGATATCAGTCCAAAATGAAATCCACTGTCTGTGGCTATGATCATTTTTTAGTCCTACCATAGCAACAAAAAACGAGATCTCTGCAATATTAAATAAACTGCTTTTCCTATACAGTAAATTAAGGATCTTCTGCTTCTCCTGAAAAATCATATCACATGAATCTCTGAGTTTCAGAAAAGATCTCTGCAAAGATAGAAACTGTGCACAGATTTCCTAAGTCTGCTATCAAAGTCAGAGATTTCAATATGAAGAAGATTCAGTATCTCAATATTGATTTTTCCTGATAAAAACTATGATTTCGGTAAAAAAAAGAAGTCCTGATTCACGAAAGGGCAAACTCTGAGCAATACAATTTTCCTCTGGGCTTGGCAAGCCAGGCAGCTTTATATAAGTCCCATGATGCAATACTTGTCACTTGGGTCTTGTCATGTTTGACAGTTTGAGAGGTAGTGATGTTGACTTACATCAGTGGGTCAGACAAGTTCAGGTTTAAAAAGATTTGAGATTACATTGGTTTGTTTTTCACATACGTGGGTGGGTGCGAGTCGGAAAAAGCTGGCCAGCATCGCTAGCATGCATTAGTGCATTACCGCATTAAAAAACCCAAAGAGTAAATCCATAAAATTTGTTATTTTATCTAAATTTTAGATGTTGCTGTATAGTCTATAATGGCTCAACAGGTGTTTCAAAATGGCTGCTGTTTCCCCAGCAACAGCCTCCACTCATTATAGTTATTCAGATGTTCTATTTTAGAGTTGCTTGTGTGCTCGTAAGAATAAATAGAGGGGAGTTTTGCACATTGCTGCACACAAAGCCTATGCTGCATGTTCTTTTATAGCAAGAGTAAAGCGTTTCGCTTAAGTGTGTCTTGACTATTTTTTATGCACTAAGGCTCACCGCCTTATAGGTCTTTTTCTGGCCGGCATGTTTGGGTGCTCGTCCGGGATCTGCCCCCATCTCGACGTGCATGGCATAGATGATATCAAAAAAGTCCTCCACCACAGCAACCCGCTTCAAAGAGCTGTCCTGGGCCGCCCCTCCATCTGAACACTGCAGAGAGACAGAGAAAATGTGATTATGAAAAAGAGAAGAAAGATCAACATTTAAAAAGTATGGCTACGTTTAGAATGCAGGCAAAAATGGCCTTTTGAAGAGTGAAGAGTGAACAGCACAAACCACATGGAATCTCATCTTTCTGATTCTGATTTGGGCCAGCTTTCTGAGTTCCATCTTTGTTATTGTTCTTTTGCACATGCGGATTATTTCAGTTCACCAGTTCACACTCAGATGCAATATTGGCCATATTTAAAAAATAATGCTAAAAGCCAAACAAAAAAACCTGACCTGAGCTATAAATCAGAATTGAGCACCAAGGGGCCTTTCACAAAAAACATGTTTTTGCTTAGAAAAACATGAGATGCAGGCAGTGGAATGGGGAAATATATTCAAGATGCGCTTTTTAAAAGTTGAACTTACTTTAACTTGAGCACCACGACGTAAGCGCAATGGTGAAACACATCTGTCTAGTGTGTTTACACAGACACGCAATGGAAAAGAAGCGTAGAGGAATGGAAAAACGCATTCTGTGTGAACGGCCCCTAAGGCTTGCAGTGTGAACTTGGCCTATCACTCATACTTTATTAGGCTTTTCACAACCACTGCAAATGGGTATTACTGGGTTTCAATTCAAGTTTCTAGATTTCCCACTGTACATTTGCAGACCCTGGGTTAATGTTCCTATTTGCATATTCATGAGGTCAGTAACACTGATTGTTCAAATAACAGCTCTGTACAAAAACAAATAACATATTCTCATCTTCACTCCCGTTGCATTTGTTCGACATTTTCATTTTTCTCTCAAACAACGCCACTAAACAGCATGTGAAGTTTCTGCGACTGTACAAAGCTCATGAATATTTAATGAGATAAGGGCTGTTTAGTTTATGATTGTTTGTCTCTTGTGAAGCAGCTACAATATTAGCCCTGATGTAAAATGACAATAAGTGTAAAAACCTACAATCCGTGAAAGTCCTAAACCATAAATTTGCTCCAAAAAAATCCCCATGCAATTCCAGCTGCAAAGCAATTCTGTCTGTGTTTTAGACCAGTAAACTGTAGTCTGCTTTGGCAGAATTAGACTTCGGGAGTAAGAATGACTCTGACAGGCTCAAAGGCCTCTGAAAGCAGTAATGACACAGCAACCAGCTGAACTCGGCCTGCGCCAGTCCACAGTCTGGCATCTTTATGGGCACAAATCTTTTCAGCTCATACATTATTTGGATTTCTGAGTTGGATTCTCCACATTCATGCTGATCTCAGTCACTTAAACAGTGCCTGTGCTACAGGGCTTTATGAGTACCGCCCTGAGGTTATGGTGGCTATGTATAAGGCTAAGAGAGTCACTTTGTGTAGTGTATTATTCAGACGTTCATTGATCTGAATCTAATATTAAGTCCTTCACAGCTCAAGGGGTTTCTTACAGAATATCTCCACTGTTTAGATTTGTGTGTGAGAGAAATACGGTGTGGTTTTTGAACACTTTCCTGCAGCATTTTAAAAATAACTGCTTTCTTCACCACAGACACACACACAACCAGCCCCACCTCCCACCATAGCCACCTTCAACCCTGCTTTCCATAAAGCTGACCCTGTCACTATGGCAACTGGCAGCGCACTCGGGCAGGTGCGCAGGGCAGCGGGTCACGTGACACCTGCCGGAACTCTGCTCGCTGAGACAACCTTCTTATTCCCCCAGTCCCACACAGGCCCGATGTCACCTGTTCCTTGTTGCTTTCACACCTTTTTCTCTTATTATTCCTTTTTCGCCTTTACTTCAGAATGACACATCGTTTTCCATAGTAACTGTAACTTATTTAACTTCTTTTAAATGTGAAATGTGTAATTGTTGTGCCACTAGGATCAACAAACTGGAACGGCAAAAGTACTGTTTTCAAACAGGTTTCTGGAACACTCCTTTTCTCTTTCATTGGTCAAACAAGCAGGTAGCCCCACCCCAAAATCACACCAATTGGTTCAGCTGCTCTTGCTTTGCCAGGATATTCTTGATGAAGTCCCACAGAGCTACAATACACATTTGGGGGGATTTTTTTTTATTAATAGCTCACCTCTGAATAATAAACTTGATTATTTTAATATTAAATTGGATTTTATTTTGGTTATTAACTATTTGGTTCAAAACTAGATTCTATACCTGGCACAAATTAAGTGTGCTTGTATTGCCTGTTTTAATTTTTAACACACACAACAGCAGGTGTGGTGTAATAGAAGGAAGTAGCAGTCACTCTCCTTCCTCTTCACTTAATTTCTTTCCCTCATTCTTTAACTACACGTTTCTACTTTGATTCCCAGAGGGCCTAACGTTTTCTTTCCCTCTTTTCTCCACTTGTTTTGCTTTCTCTGTCACCTTTCCCCTGAGACATCTTCCTTTTTTCTCTCTTTCTGCTGCTCTCCTTTCCTTTTTTCTCCTGTCCCGCTCCATCCTCCCTCTCTCCCTCTTTCTCTCGCTCCCCCTTTCCCAAGTGCCAGGTAATGAAAGTTGCCATGGCAACTAAAACCAGCGCATAGAGCGGGCTCGCTTTAATCCGGCCCTCTCCAGCCGTCCGGCTCATGCATGCGTTCCCTCCTCTCGTCATAATTATCACTCTTATTATGCCACGATCAGTCAAACATGCACCAACCTGGTTTTCATGATCTTGGTCACGAGGTGACCACGCCACACCTATGCAGAAATCCTCCTGATCTCTATCTACCAGAGAATATTCTAGAAATGGTCCCTCTAGGACACCAGACACAGGCTCCTGCAATACCTTTGAGAAGAAAGCCTCGGCTATAGCCATGGGGGGAGGACTGTGTGTGTTTGACTCTCTCTGTCCTACAAACATCTCCATCTCAGCTCGATTGCTCCATTCCGGTTGCCTTCACACATGCGCTCACAGACACAAACATTTCCTCTACCCCCCACCCCTTTCCCCAATATGAGGGCACATCACAGTCTGGGACACAAGTGTGTGGGTGACTAAAGTAGGCCAGCAGGGTCAGGGTGATCTGTTCAACTCTGCCCAAGGCCTAACTTGGGCCAAACCCGACACTCTGTGGCGCCGTACTGCACCCACAAAGATCCAAATATGGGCCAGTTCAGTGTAAAGTTCACTGAATTGTAGTGTGTGCAATAGAAACAACACATCACATTTAAATCGGATCGCAAAATAAATCCCAATAGGATCTGATATTACCCTAAAGTGGTTTATTTTGCAATAATGACTGACTAACTGTACATCATCTGTTTTATTACAAGGCTCCTTTGCAAAGAAATTAATAAATGGATATGAAATATTGTATTTCATTGACTTGTACTCAGCACAATAACAATAAAGTTGAATCTAATGTAATTTGAGTTGAATTGTTATTATATTAGAAAGGAGCCTGCAGAGTGAATGGCTAACTATTTATTAACTGTGAACAGGAACAGTTCCTCCCCAAAAAGTTTATTTACTCACTCTTTCCAATTTACTCACCCTTGCCATTTCCAATCCAAATAACTCCAACCCACTACTAGATGATAGAAATGATCACCTGCTTCGTCTACTGTTTTAATGCACAAGCATAAAAAGGTGATTTCTACAACCTAGTGGCCTAGAGTGTGAAGTGCAGAAGAGCAGTGTATCCGCCACAGTTTTACTGTAAAATTATTGAAATATCTGGATGTTTTGCATTAAAATGGTTCCTCTGAGGAAACAAAGTCATATGGAACAATGTGAGCGTGAGTAAATGATGACACAATTTTCATTTTTCACCTATTTAGGAAATCAATTGACTGTGACGATGGTGAATATCACAGTTTAGTGTTCAAATATATTAACTGAATGTAACGATCAACGAGTCAGATATAAGTATTAAAAAGCCTAACTTGGCCTAACCCGACACAATCAATTGACTGTGACAACAGTGACTAATACAATTTAGTGTTAAAATATATGGATAGAATGCAACGATCGACCAATCAGAATCAAGTATTAAAAATATAAAAAAATAAATTTTTAAATTTGAAAGTGGCAGAACACTACTAATACAATAAACAGTAACCAATTGTGACAGCAGAAAGTATGACTCACACAGTGAGTGTTTTAGCTTCAGTTATTAACCCTGATCAGGTGAACGCACTCTTTTCTCACTCTTCCTCAAAGCACAAAAGCGCAGTGTTTAGATTCGCAGGTAGAGCTGACTGTTTGTTCCCGACGTGGAGCAACAGCGTGTGTGTTTAATCATTAAACCGCTGTAGAGCTGAACTGGCGTGTGTGAGATGCTGCTTTCTGGGCCTGAAAGTGCACGGTTTCATCATCCTCTCATCATTTTAAAGAAGCACTGTGAATTGTCAGCAGCAGCAATCAGCATTTCCCCTTGTAAAACTCTGTCTCTCTCTTTTCTCAAGACCCTGCAAGCCTTGGCTTTTTCCAGATGTGGCATATTTTTCTATCCCCCTCTCCTCTTCTCTATCCCTCCTATTCTCTTTCTCTTCGCTTTTCTCTCTTTCTTTTCCTCTCTCACCCGTCCCGCTCCAAACAGCTCTGTTGCTAGGAGACTGGAGGGGCTGATTCGGCAAGCGGCCACCCCGACCCCCCACCCCCTCTGGCAGTCTTACACACACACACACACACACACACACAGACAGAGAGTCTCTGAACAGTCATACACACACGGGGGCAGTGAAGGGAGGGGGCAAGAGAAAGGAGGCAGCTGGGTCACACACACTCGTATGCATGGGCCGATGGAGAAAAGGAGCCCTAGCAAATATTTACAGTGAAAAAGGTACAGAAGACCTGATAGACTAGAGCAACGTAACCGAACATGAGAGTTATGGCACCAAACAGGACACATTAGATACGTATACGTCTAAGATGCTTCTTGAAAATAAAACACTCAATAGCTTGAACCTTATAGCTTGAGTGGTCAGTGGAACATTACTGTGATCATGTCACCACATTGATCTAGACTTTTCCTCAGTGCTGCCCCACACATAAATTTTATAAGTATTTAGATCAACTAAAGAAATGTGAATGGACAGCTATCAAGAGTATATATTCATCATTCCAAAGGAGAAACCAAAACAAGTACATACGGGATATACACAGATATAAGCAACGTAAAGCAGCGCTTGCTTGCCACTTTGAATATCAATTATGTTGATAACTTCATTTTAAGTGGCTCATGTTTTTATGAAAATAGTCACACATTGGAGTGCTTGGGTTAAAGATCACAAAACACTAGAACAGCCTTCTGTCTGTGCCTCCTTCACTTACTTGCACGTTTTCATCACTTTTGCTTTAATTCTCAAGGACTGACTCCTTCGCTAAACTTAGCATCCAATCAGAGTTCTCACTCACAACGAAGGCCCCGATGTTGAATAGGGCAAACTGCTGCCGATGTTTGGAACACACCAAACAAACTAGCCTGACAGATGCTCGCCGACGGCCCGACGGCCCGACTGTCGGCTTGGTGTGTCCCGGCCTTTAGTGTTTTTAGTGTGTTGCTAGGGCTTTCAAAGTGGCTTTTAGTGCTATTGCTAGGAGACTGCCTTCAGTGTAAGCTTACTGGATTTGTTTCTCACCCTTCTTTATCCCCCACAATGGAAAAACTGTAAGATTCCTTTAAAAAGTAATATTGCGCCTCTTCTGCAAAAACCACACATTTTGAGATATCATTCATGTCCTCAGCACAAACAGTGCAGGATGACTTATGCACCGAATTTTAATTCTAAACCGATAGAGTGCTTCTAGCCTTAGCCAACATCGCTAATTTTATTACATTGAGAGCGAACCGAGTGTTGTCTGCTATCAGACACCTAGACACTTAATATCCAGCAGTATATTTATGAATTGCTTTGTTTGTTAAAGCTGCCATAACACATTACAGTGATATAGTGCTTGAGGGAAAATGGGGGAAATATTTGTATTACAGTGGAAGAGCCAGAAATATGTGTGTGTTGTGTGTGTGTGTGTGTGTGTGTGTGTGAGGAACTGTTTCAACAATGCAGGCGATTCAGATCAGCCTGCTGCAAATCTGATAACAGGTCACCTCTTAAAGTCCCATCCCCACCCTGTGAGGTCAGCAGAAGGTACGAACCTACAAATCGTTGAGACCCGTTCTCTCAGCGGGAGGTGAAGGACTTAGAAGAGAGTTACGGGGCAGGGGAGCTGTGTGTGATTCTTTGTGCATGAAGGTCAAGGATAGATGAAGTGAAATCCCTCCGTTCCTTTCCTCTCCTCTTTTCAATCCTCCGACCCGCTCTCTCCACCTTCCTGCCACTGTAAGTTCACGATGCTCTTCCATTAAATCCATATTACGCTTTTCTCTCTCTCCTCATTCCTAACCCTCCCTCTCATTCAGCCACTCGTTTTTTTCTCCCCTCCTCTCTCTCTCTCTCTCTGACAGGGTGTGACGGATGCTTTCAGCTCCTCGTACGGGCACAGCTCTTCCCTGAGCTCCATCTGACTCCCTGCACCCACATTACCCAGACACAACTGATCATTAACTGTCATCTGCATTAGTCTGTCACTATAAAGCTCTGGCCTCGATCGTGCTCCCCTAAACATATTTTTGTATGTCTGATATGCAGTTTTTTATGTTTGGTAGTCAAGCAGAACATCGTTTTGTAACTGCTAGAGTCAACATTAAATGAAAATTGACCCAATTTAGTATCCTAATACACATTCCCAGTGCTCATTATTCCAAAAATGCCTTCTTAATCTTTACAACTTTGTCTGAAAGGAGTTTCTGCTGACATCACTTGCATGCAGGCCATGCAAGCTACTGGATAATGTTAAGCTACAGTATGTATGCACTATTTTAGCACTTGCATTCATTCTTGCTCTTCACAATCGAATCGATTCCCATCCCTTTTTCTCATTTAAAGGGTTAGTTCACCTAAGAATGAAAATTAGTCCATGTTTTAGTCACGCTAGGTGGCATCCTAGGTGTATATGACTTCCTTCTTTCAGATGAATCCAATCGGAGTTATATTAAAAATTGTCCTGGCTCTTCCAAGCTTTATAATGGCAGTGGGCGGGTGTTTTTTTCAACAGTCCAAAAGTCAAATAAAGCACATCCATCCATAATAAAACATACCTCACACGGCTCCGGGGGGTGTATAAAGGCCTCCTGTACTGAATCGATGTGTTTTTGTAAGAAAAATATCAATCTTTACAACGTTATAAACATTTTTCTCTCACTTCCGCTAACTGTCATACGTACAAGCAGAAACACCCGCTCACTGCCATTATAAAGCTTGGCCGAGCAAGGACAATTTTTAATATAACTTTGATTGGATTCGTCTGAAAGAAGAAAGTCATATACACCTAGGATGGCTTGAGGGTGAGTAAAACATGGGCTAATTTTCATTTTTGGCTGAACTAACCCTTTAACATCAAATTTAACTCCAAGATAAGCCACATTACAAAGTAAAATGGGTTTATGAGCTATAATTCAAGTTGACTAAAGATTTAACTGCTGCATTGAACTAGAAAATCTAAAAAAAGTTATCCTATATATTTATATTTATTTGAAATATCAAGCAATATATATTTTTTTAAATTTTAAATTATTTTCAGTGTTGTTTTTTTGGCCCATTGTGTCCTGTTCGGCGTTAGCCAAGATTTTTCATCTTAATGCATCACTAAATCTAAAGTTCTAAACAGTAATTCATAACTGGTGGGCACATCATATCTGATAGCCTGTGGGCAGCACTGTGACACATAGCATAGTTGCGTTTCTGGCGAGTTCGAGTCCTGGCTCGTGGTCCCGTCCCCCCTCTCTCTCCCACTTTCCTTCCTGTCTGCTCTCTGTACTATAGCCATGAATGCCAAAGTAAATCTTAAAAATAAAGAAAAAATAAACAATCAGTCATGTCAAAACCCACATCGATTGACCGCTAATTTGAAGACCTCAAGCGCTACGGTGGTTACGGCTCTGCATAAGCTCAAACCACAAGAAATAAAACACTTGTTTGCATGTGGGTATAAACGTGCTCTGTTCATGCTCTGAGGTGTCTGCTGGGTCACGTGACCCTGGTGTCATGGTGTAATTGCGTGGTGGGGAGGGGGGGTGCAGACAGTGAGACAACCGGACAGGATCCCAACGCTAATGAGAGACTGCAGCAGTTAATTACAAAGGAGAGAGAGAGTAAGCGAGAGAGAGAGTGGCATAGAGGGTAGGGAGGGTGAATATGAGGAGGGGGAGATGGAGTGAGACACTCTTTTGTCCCAAAGCTGCATCCTCCCAGAATAGAGATGGAGAAAGCTTTTATTCGCTAGCACCAAATGCACACATCCTCCCTGATCCGCTCAGGGAGGCAGCGTGTACCAGGACCGTGTCTGTGTGTGGTTATCTGTGTAGGTGTGCGAGTGTGTGTTTGTAGGAGCTCTCTCTCTCTTTCTCTCTCTGGTAGGGGGGAGGCCCTGGAGCCAGTTAAAAATGGTGTTAATTTCTTCTCCTATGGGAGAGGAGAACGGTCTCTCCATGGCAACAGAGAGAAGGAGCCGAGGGGAGGAACACCAGAGCAGCACCATCCGCGACCCTCTCTCATCACACACACAAGCACATGCGGTACACACAAAAACAAGCACACACACACACACACACACACAATGACAATGTATACATACACATAGATGTACATAACTTTGCATACTGCGTTTATACATTCCTCCTACATTCCTATAGATTCAGATGCAAGGTTTCACACACGTGGACCGATTCTACTTTTGTAAATCCCAAAAAGCTCAAAAAGACAATAGTGTAAAAGATGGTAAAGAGGATACTGGATCAGATCACCTACTTCTGAATCAAACATACATCACAAGTAGGAGGCTTCTCACTTCTAAGAGACAGACTGAAGTGGGTCAATCAAGCGGTGTGTGTGTGTGTGTGTGTGTGTGTGTGTGTGTGTGTGTGGTAGCACAATCAGAACAGTTCTTAGTAAATGTAGACAGTAACGTGGTAACATTTTTGTCCTCTGATATGATAGCTTGCAGCTAACAATGCAAACTTTTAGTCAAATAAAATGAAAAAGAGGTGACATTGGTTTATTTAAATGCAGAAGATGGACTTCATTAAGCAACGTTTTACTTAATATCACATGAACTTTTGGGGTCAGTAAGTTTTTTTTTATTATTAATAATTTTATTCAGCAAGTATGCATCGGATTGTTCAAAAGTAACAGTAAATAAATTTATGTTACAAAAGATTTCTGTTTCAAATAAATACTGTTCTTTGGAGTTTTAATAAATAATTTTTAATTCAAGTAATCCTGAAAAGTCATGTTTTCCACAAAAATATTAAGCAGCACGACTGTTTTGAACATTGATAATAATAAGAAATGATTCTTAAACACCGAATCAGCAAATAATTTTAAACTATATTAAAAATAGAAAACAGTTATTTTAAATCATAATAATATTTCACAATATTACAGTTTGTACTGTAATTTATTATCTAATAAATGCAGCCTTCGTTAGCATAAGACTTTTAAGTTTAATAAAAGTCTCCTTATTTGAGTTATTCAGTTTTGCAAGATAAACTTAAAGGAAAAGAACTGATTTAAGGACTTTGGGTCAGTGCTAATGAAGTATATGCAATAAAGAGAGTCTTTGTGTCAGCGGACATTGTGACTGTCTTGTATGTTGCGTGTGGACAGCACAGTGCGCTCTGTGGGCTTTTCATGTCGTAACCTGCTATTGCAAATGCATCATGCAAAACTGTTAGCATTCATGCAAATGACTGGTAGATAAAAGGCCACTGTTTGGGGCAGAGAGTGTCTTTGGGTTTGAAGGGGTGGGGAGGGGAGCTGAAGAAAGGTCTGTTTAGATCCCTTTTTCTCCAAGGCTCTCTGCAGATATGCTCGCTAATTAATCACTTATCATAATGAGATTTTTGCCTGATTTTTTTCCTCACTGATATGCTAATAATGGAATCGAAAAGCGGTTTGCTACAGTTTAAGTCCGTCTCTTCTTCACGCATTTGAGTGTGGATACGTGTTCTGTTGTCAACAGCAATTTGGGTGGATGTGTGTGTATTTTTGAGATCAGTCGCCAGGAGAAGCAACTCCTTCAGGACAGAGGACAGTGTCTCCTCATCCCTGCAGGCCAGACAACAGCGTCTCTTGAAAGTGTTTCTCTGCACAGATCAGCCTTCTGCTGACCTGGAGTTCTGAGCAAGAGAGGGTAGACACTAAAAAACACACACAAACATGCACACAATATGATGAAAATAGCTGACCACAATGTTGCATTGGACAAGGTGTCAGTTCTTAAGCTTTTTTCGCCCTCACTGTCTCTGATGCAAAGAATTATTAAAGAAGAGAAAAGCGCATATATAGGTAGTGACAGCTTATTTTTACAACAAATCTGTAACGTAGCTACCATCTTGCTTTTCTTAAAACACATATTTTGCATAAATTATTACCTAGTTATCGTATTACCATGGGTGCAAGATCATTAACTTCAAACATTTCATCTTGGCAGAGCTAAATGTATAATTTTCTTTTTTCTTTCCATTTCTACTTGTCCTAAAATTCACTCTTCTTCTCGACAGATAAGTCACATTAGGTTACAAATATGATGTAAGATGCCAGAGGTTTTCTGAAAGAATCTCGATCATCCCTCAGTAGATATGATGGAATGAGCGCGTCTCAAACGCTTGACCAGGAGATTTCCCCCAGCTCAGAGAGTCAGAATATGCTCACGGTTGTCTTGCCATAGGCCCATACTGCAGAACACTGACTAAACCTTCCCTCTGCCACACACACATACACGGCAATGAGGATATTTCTGTTTCCGTTGGCATAGCAACAGAAAGCAATCATTTCCCTCACTTAAAATCTTGCAGCATCCTTTCTTCTCCTTTGCCCCCTTAATAAGAAAAATCTTAAAAAGTCTCCCTCTTGCTGGACTCTTCATCAGTTTTTGAAAATCAACAGAGACATAGATGAAGGGAAAACACGAGTGTGTCAGTGTTAGGAGAGCAGTGTGAAGTCTTACAGTGAGCTGTAGTATATATGTTATTGTCAGCATTTGGTGCAAATGCAGTAGACTGTGGGATGTGTTTTAAAGAATGTTTCAATAAACACTTAAACCATGGCTAGAGTGAGAGAGATTTTGAATGGTTGATGGGCCATTACTGAGTTGGTGGTAACCATATGAGGCTTTATCAAAATTACAAGAATGAACATAAATCAGTAATGTTTTGTACATTATGCAGCTGTTTTCAAATGCATTTGAACAGAGTGACATTATAGCTAGTAGTATAATTTATAATCTCTATAATATAAAATATTAAATATTTTTAATAATGTATTAGGTTTTAAGCTCACTATTGTGATCAGTCATTGCTTAAACATATATGCATATTTAACATAAAAATACACTAATAACATTAACAACTTGGTGAGAATAAGCATACCACTCAAAAGTTTGGGTTCAGTCAGTTTTAATCTCTTTTAAGTCTCCCATTCTCAGCACTTAAGGCTGCATTTATTTAATCAAAAATACATTTAAAAAGTAATATTGTGCATATTATTATAATTAAAACAACTGTTTTCTATTTTCATATATTTAAAAATGTCATTTATTCCTGTGATGCAAAGCTGAATTTTCTCCAGTCTTCAGTGTCACATGATCCTTCAGAAATCATTCTAATATGCTGATCTGATGCTCAAGAACCATCTCTTATTATTATCAATATTGAAAATAGTTGTGCTGCTTAAGTAGAAAGTTCAAAAGAACAACAAATGAATCTGTTCTTGCTGAAGTATTAATTTCTTTTTAAAAATTCTTACTGACCCTAAAAATTCAAATGATAGTGTATAAAATATGCTACTAAAAATAAAATTGATCAATTTTTGTGATATAGGGCCAGTATAAAGGCCCATTTCCACCAAGAACGATAACTATAAAGATAATGATAAAGATATAGTTCTAAAAATCACTCTCAATATTAAAGAATAGCAGGGTCCACACCACAGCTATAACGAAAAAATGTACAGAGAAACGATATCGCTGGAATCCCTTTCAGAAGGATTTTTTCCAGCTGATGAATGATAAAAACATTGACAGCCAATCAGAATCAATCCTGCTATAATGAGCTCGAGAATTTAAAGGGGCAGACGAACGTGCACTTAGAATAAACAGACAATATCGTGTGAGTAAAACCATGAACGACTGGTGAGTAAAACCATGAATGACTGACCTGATTTTGGCAACAGAAAAATCCTTAATTTTAAACAACTGTGAACCTGTGGTCGCAACTAAATATGACATTTCGTGTTTGACTGCGTGTGAGTGTGTTTTTGCTCCCAGTGTTAGCCACAGGACATAACAGGTGATAAATGAAGTTACTCCCCCTCACTAGAAAGACAGCAACAAAGAGAAAGAGCAGAAACAGATCAAGAGAGAGGGAGAGAGAATATTAAAGTGATATAGAGAAAGACTTTGACAGACAGAGAGCAGAGCAAGCTTGTGATGCCCTGCAGCTGAATCGAGCACCACTCTCATGAAACAAAGTCTACAGTGGGCCTGTGACACAACAGATACATATTTAATAGCTTTATGAATGATATGTGCGCTGTGAGCCCAGTCAGCGCTGACAGAATAGCACGGGCTGCTCGACTTATATGCTATTAGTGACCTTTTTGCTTCTCTTTCTCTCTCTTTCTTCCACAATGACAGTGTAACTTTTAAAACCACACAGGATAAAGTGCCCCTGCTCTATCAGGTCCCCCTCCTTCTCGCCCCCACACACTGAAACTTGGCACACCCATGGTGTTGCTGCATCAGAGAGGCCCACCGCCACTCTTCTGCATCCCACACTGCACTGGGGCTCCAACCCACACCATGGCACCCTGCAGCCCTGCCACCCAGGGGAAGGTGAAAATGAAGACACTGTTCGCACTGGGGGGTTGGGGGGGGGGTGGTAACAGACTAGGAAGATGGAGAGGAGAATGTTCAGATGGGAGCTGGCAGGGAGCACCCTGGGTGAAGTCAATTTTGTGTTTATTGCTGATGATAAAGAGAAAAGACGGAGAGAGTGACTGATAAGAGACAGTGTACACTATCTGTCTTCTCACACAAAAATAGAATCAGGAAATAAAAGCAGAACCTTAAATTAAACATGTTAAAATGGTGTACATAAACCCGACTCAATAAACACACCAGTTCTTGGTCAAATACTCTCTTCTCAACCTGCTGTTTTTAAAAAAATGAACTTTTACATGATTAAAATGATTAGAATTGTGCTAAGTGGAAGCACATAGATATTATGCCACACTTTGTATCCTATTACTGAAAAAAAAGTTCCCTGGTTGCCTCTGTTCCTCTTATTATTCTGCTCTGTTTTGTTTGTTCTTCTTTCTTTGTTTGTTGTCTAATTTGCGTAGAGCAGGTTGGGAAGGATCCCCTACTGTTCCAGTCCTTAATGAGATAATAACGCTGATGTGAACATCTCGTTCGCTTAGTGTGTAAGTGTGTGAATGGTTGCCAGAGGTGTCAAGTAACGAAGTACAAATACTTCGTTACCTTACTTAAGTAGAAATTTTGGATATCTATACTTTACTGGAGTAATTATTTTTCAGCCGACTTTTTACTTCTACTCCTTACATTTTCACGCAATTATCTGTACTTTCTACTCCTTACATTTTAAAAATGGCCTCGTTACTCCTATTACATTTCTGCTTGTTTTCATTCCGTCTTGTCATCGTTCAAAAAAAAAAGCCTATCCAGATAAATCGCGACATCCGGATAGAGTGAATTTGATTGTGGTTGGATGAGAAGTATAAACATATACCATTCCGACACCCTATTGGTTTGTACCCGGGGCCTGTACCATGAAGCCGGATTAGCTGGCTAGCCAGGTAAATTTCAGTTTAGTTTGCACCAACCCTGGGTTTTAGGTACCATGAAAGTGGCTTGGCTTTTAGCTGCGTTCATTGCCATAGTATAACTTACACGAACACGGCTAACCTGCTCCGGGGCAGGTTATGTTCTGAGTTAAAGATCTCAAACTGAAATTGGATCAGATGTGAGCAAAGTGACATGTCTGACACACAAAAAATAACTCCCCCAGTTTCTCTTGCTCCAAATTAAAGGTCACTAGTACTAAAAAAAAAAATTGTCTGGCTTTATTGATAATTACTCAGTTATTTTATATGATTTATATTATTATTAATCCATTACACACAAGCAATTTTAGTTTAACAGTTATAATAAATCATTTATTTTAAATGAATGTTACAGGTCGCATGTAATATAAATAAGCTGTAGAATCAATAGATAATGCTTTAAAAATGACTATGTGACCTTAAATGTTCAAGTCTCTATCGCTGTATATTTCCAACTATATAAACTAACTTAAGTTTCACTTGTGACTGCACTGATAAAGCAAGATCATTTCTTTTATTTGTCCTGTTTCATGAACAAGTACTTTTTTTCATTGTAAATACATTTAAATTCATCATATTCTTCAATCTCTTAACCTTTAGCAAAACCTTTAACCTTTAACCAAGGCTTGTGATTGGCTGTTCACCAGTGATGTCACACATTCACGTGCACGTGCTCCACAAACTCAGGATCAAAGCCTGAGTTGACAAAGAAAGTTGATGATCAGCATCATGGTACCAACAAAGCTGGATTGGAGGGGTTTGGTTTTGTCAACTTGAAACTAATCCTGTAACTCTGAATTTGTTCATCTACCATCATGGTACAGGCCCCCGATCCATCGCACCTGCACATGACACAAATCACGTCACACTCCAGCAAGGACATAGCCAGTGTTGGGGTCGTTACTCAAAAAATATTATTTCTTACAAGTTATTATTTCTCCACTACTGGCTCATTTATCAAACGGGTGCTTTCTCTTCGTCCTCCGCAAATTAAGCTACAGTAGGTAGTTCGGTAGAGAGACGTTTGAATAAATTAGCGTTTGCGATTGACAACGCGATTGACAATGTTGTGATAAGTAGGCTATACTAACTTTGTAACTCGTTACCCCCAACACTGGACATAGCAGACGTATGTAGCCAAGTACGAAGATGTCCGTGGCAGAGACTCAAGAAGAGAACTCGAGCGAAATGTCCCAACCAAGCACCAGCGAGGAGGTTGGTAGCCAGGATGACCAGCCAACCCTTATACATCCCTTTGACACCAGTGGTTATTGATGACATGCCTCTGAAGTTTGACTTTTTGCACCATTACAATACTTATAGGCAACTAGTCATCATATCTTCCGCTCCATGAAACACGTTAATGCTCAGTAGTACACATATATGGTTTTTTAATGTATTTGCATTGTACTAAAATACGTTCATTTTCAATGGGCATATATGCGGCTGAAACAGGTAGCCTAGTGCATCCCAAATTTTTCAACATTGACATTTTAATATAACATTATAGTCAGGGTTTGAAATTAACACCCGCCAACCCGCCAAATGCGAGTAAAAATCAGCTGTGGCGGGTAACGCTGTCAAATCACTAGCCAATTTGGCGGGTTACTTTTCGTAAGTTATGTTCACACATTAATTTCTTGGGGAAGTTCATGCAAGCAAAATCTGCGCAGGTTTAGCGCAAATACTGAACTCGTGAGACATCATGACATTATCGAGTATATTGCAAAAACCAAACAAAACACCTACAGAGTGCACTCGACTTCTACGTGAAGTCTGGTTAGATTCAACTAGTGCTACGTGCGAGCATTTAGAGTGCCTTCTTTCACTGCGTGATCCAGTCTATTAATATGCATTAAGAATGATCACAATTCAAGAAAAGGGGGCAGAAAATGTATATATTTATGTCAATTCATATAGTTATTAATATCACCTTAAGAGTGCCGCTTTTTTCTTGAAAATCAGCATGGTTACAAATGTGATATTGATTTTATTCAACAGTTCAATAAACAATAAGTTCATATCAAGAGACTTACGTTTTAGACATACCATATTTCCTGTTTTTGTGCTATTTCGACAACAAAAATATTCCAAACACAGCCACAGCTGTTTTATGCCTCTGAGCAAAAATACAGACGGTAGCTTGCTTCCTGAATGAATCAATCAAATCGTTTAAATGATTCTGTTCAATCGCAATGACTCACTTATTAACAGTGACTTGAGGCCACCTACTGGTGATTTTAATTTCACATTTACAGTATCTTTTCATTTTTTAAATAATTTCAAATATCAGTATTCAACATTTCATGTTTAAAATATCAAAACATTTATACATTTCTATACATTTCTACATTAACATGTGAAAATACATCTAAATGCCACTTCAGATGCATCTTCTGTAAAGATTAATTTTACTGATACTGATTTAATTTGTTTAGTAACAGCCTAAATGTATTATTATTATAACTGACTGATTAAATGTAAGAATTTGACTCAAAAGATGATGCACAAAAAAAAAAGGTTTTATAAAGGTAAAAATGCCCATAAAAGGTAAAAATCTATTTAAACTTATTGGAAAAGATTAATTTCTATCACTGCTGTGAACTGACCACACAGAATATGAAGAATATCAAAAACTTTAGGAGTCAGCTGTCCACGGCAGTCCTTAAGATACCAGCACAATAACACACTCAGTAAAATATCGTCTAATTATCTTTATCGATAAAATCCCAGAAAATGTTGAGATTTATTTTTTTTGTTAGTATTGCACACCCCTAGTACTGACACAAAATGATTAGCAACAGTCGCTTTGTCACTTCCAGCGTAGACAGCCTCAAGCTGATTATTATATATATATTTTTTTTTGGCTAGTAGAAGTTATGAATGGCCGGTAACTTAATTTAGTAGCCAAATTGGCTGGTGAGTGAAAACGTTAATTTCAATCCCTGATTATAGTCATTATGGCCTTTAGAAAAATGTTTTTTTGAGGAGGTGGGGTAGTGCACAATAGGCCCCTGTACGGCCTAAGCTTTTGTCCTTAATGGCATTTTTTTTCCTTACATTACTTTTACTTTTATACTTTAAGTAGTTTTGAAACCAGTACTTTTACACTTTTACTTGAGTAAAAAGCTTGAGTTGATACTTCAACTTCTACAGAAGTCTTTTTAAACCCTAGTATCTATACTTCTACCTGAGTAATGAATGTGAATACTTTTGACACCAGTGATGGTTGCGCTTCCTTGTTCTTGGACACTTTGTGGCATGCTGGTTGGTTAAGAACATGGCAGGGTGGGTATGAAAGGAAGTGACCTCAGCAGCTTGGATTCTTTACCCTGCATGAGAAAGCCATCATGTTCTATATTTTGGTTACAATGCGAGGTCACAAAATAATAAGTAGTTTATAAGAATTCATGTTATGAAATTATTATATATATTAATATTTTAGTAATTTTATGGACAGATTGTACAGATTTTATGGACATTGTATGTGTGTATACATATATGGAAAATTTCTTAATATTAATAGCACATTGTGCCTTATTTAAAAAATGTAAAAATTTTATTAATGAATAAGTAATGAATTTTTTTTTATTTAATAATTCAATTATTAAAAGTAAAGTAATTTAATTAATAATTTAATTAATAAATGATTTACAAAATAAAATCTTCAATCTTGATGCAGCAACAGGCTCAACCAATGGCAAGAGTTGGGCAGGGAAATTTTTTTAGTCACAACCAATGGGGGGAGTGTTTAAAAAAACCTGTCTGAAAATAGTCATTAAATTACATTTTACCAACAGATGCTAAAAAGCTTTAACAAAGATTGAGCAATGAAGGGCCATTCAATGATTTTCTATGCTCTTCCATATATATATATATATATATATATATTTATATATATATGGCCACAGATCAGATAACCTCTTCCATATGTCAGAACTGGTCAACTGTGTGACTGACAGATCGTTTGTGAGATGTAATGTATGTGTATGTGTCATGCAGTGACAGGAGGCTGTATTAGGATGCACAGAGTCTCCACAGAGAGACAGAATGACTGATGAAGGGTAAAACAAATACGGCATTAGGGAACTGTTAAATAACGATAGTGAATGCCAGTGTATACAGACCTCAGATCAGGCACATGTCCAAAGAGAGAGAAAAGCGGTGGGTGGAGAAATGTACGTGTATGCTGGGGGGAGGGCCGTATTTCTCAACATGTAATACATATGTGTAATCATGAACTTCAGTTTCACATCTGACTTGCACATTCATTCCATTACAGGAGCAATTTACAGATAAAGAATCTGTAATTGCCACAGACTCACTGGAAGTCCTATGGGTAGTTTAACCCACATATCTGTGTGAAGGGTTAACTGTGGCGGAAGAAGTTATGTTCGGAGTTCTGCCTCATTTCTTCTTAACACAGTCTTATAAACGAAAAGCACGCTGGGAGCTGCCTGTTAGGAGCTGTCAAATGGTTGCATAGCAATTATCTGCTAACGAGGATTAATCGATGCTAATTTAGCTTTGGTTATTTTCCAAAAAAAAAAAGAATGTAAAATGATACTTTTTTGTACAAAGTGCTCACTTGGTGGCTCCCGTTGGCATGATTACTGATCCTTGTTGCTTTTTTAAATGCATAGTCAAACACCTGGGATTTTATGTCAATAGTGAAACAAGTATGAACAGCCATTAAAATACTCATTAAAAAACAGTCATGTCACCATTGTTTCTAATTTGAGTGCTTATTTTTCTCAGGCTGAGGTGTGCCAGTCTCAGGGGAGTCGGTCCCTCCTGGATGGCAGACAAAGGTCTGTTGGTGGGACCCCTTGAGGGCAATACTCAAAATGGTGTCTGTTCATGACACTCTGAACGGCATAATGCACCAGTGGTAGTCGAGGACCTCCTAGTGTTCAAGAAAACAGTCACTTGCATGTATATCTCAGCCTTTACAATACATTAAATTTGGTTACATTTTTATATTCTAAATTAACAAAAAAGATAAACACCCACTGTAATGATAACTATTTCTGTCCAATGAACTATTATTAAAACATTACTGTCAAGACCGGGTCTTTAAATAAGCTTCGTGACCAAATGCCTTTATGCATCGAACAAATTAAACATCGCGCATCCTCGGAGAATTTTTGTCCATTCCTTGGACATCAAACTGATTCTAAATGAGCCCTTGCTTTGGCTGTCTTTCTGATGATGGATTCTGTCATAGTCCTGGGATGTGTGAAAAAAACGCGAGCACTGTAGACCAGAACAGGTAGGTTACCAGAGCAACGGGTGCCAACCGTCCGCTCCGCCCTCATCCGGTACAGAACAATGCAAGAGCTTGCGTTCCCTCTCCAGAATAAAAACGTACAAGGCACGATGTTGAAATAGCTGAGCATTACATTTGATCAAAGTACGCTGTTTTTTATTCACCGTTTAATGTTTGTTAAATGTCGCCCTAAATGACACATTGATCGGCGAGCGCGCGAGCGTCAGTGCCTGAGATGCCCACAGGAGGAGCAGACCCTCAAGTGGTCCACGAAAGCAGCTGAAGTCCTCCAAACACTCATTTCTCAGAACATACTGATTCACTTAGAGCAATATAGCTGTATTTTAACGTCCTCCATATCGTTAGCCCCTTAGGAAAACTCTCCTTGCGTGCCCCGGCATCCCCAACAATTTGGGTACACGAGCTCACCACACACGCGCTCCCGCCTCTAAACGTCCAGTGACATAAAGCGAAGTGAATAAGATAACGTTCTCTCAATCAACATTATCATGATTTGCAGAGATAAAAAAAAAAAACGGGCCACGTTGTGATATTCTGTGACATCCCGATCCCGTCAGCAGGACAACGTCATGCCAATTCGTCAGATACCATTACTACACCGCCGTTATTGCTAAGAGGGACCGGCGTTGCTATGGCAGCCAGCTCTCAGAGTAAGACTGTTCTGCCCGGTTGGGGTGAGGGATGAATATGCTCGGTCAACCCGAGGAGTAAGATTGAAAAGTTGCGCACAGCAATGTGGGTTGCGCGTAGGTGGAATCAAACGAGCGCTGTCCCGAAGCATATTGAGAAAGGGCTTCAGCATCAGCCGAACCATATTGAGAGTTAAAGTCTCACAATCACACACACACACACAGAGAGAGAGACACGATTCACTCACATATAGTCAACTGGGGAAAAAAGCACTTTACCGTAGACTTGACAGGGACGTACAGGACGGGCTTCCCCGATGGCTCTTTCTTGTTGTGCTCGCCCAAGATGTTGCTGCCGACCTGAAAGCCTTTGGACTTCACCCAGAATTTAAATTTGGCGTTGATGTGGCTGTTGTCGACATAGACACCGTCCGAATCCTCGTTCTGTAGCAGGGTCTGCATGATTTTGTTGTATTTTCGGCGCGTCACGGTCTTTGTTTTACCCGAGTCTCCGTAAGTCCGGAGACACCAGTCCTGAAATTCGCTGAACATCTCTGCCTCCAGCACGACGGGACTTCGGCTCCTTTTTGTTAAATCCGCGCATGGTTTCTTAGTTGCCATCCCTTCCTCTTTGTGAGCCAAGAGCCCCTTTTCGAAACGATCAAATGCAACTACAAAGCCTGAAAACGATAGTAGACTCCCCCTCCTCTCCCTGTCCCGCTACGAGGATGATCGCTTCGACACCGGTGCTGGAGGTCCACCTCCGCTAAACAAGGCGAAAAAAGTCGTATTGTGTGTGCCTGTTTCGGGCAGTCGCACACCTGTTTGCAGAGACGCCTCGCCTACTGTCCCAAACCGCAACTGCAAATGTCACTTGCACACATCATCCGCTGAGGAACTGAGAGAGGGGGCTGTCCTACAAAGCGGGTATCTCCCACCTGTGCGTAAACGGCTCGAGGACCAGAGCAAGTGGGAAAAACCCCGAGGGTCGATGCCGTAAATGTAAAAAACAAAAACACACACACAACCTTTCTGGCTCCAGGAAGGGGTAAAAAGAGCTCGGCGTGTAACAGACTTTAACGGCCCACTTTTCAAACGACCGGCGCGAGACAGCGTTCTAAAACGGGATGTGGCACAAGCCTGTTGATGTCATCCGGGCGAGAGAATCTTCAGCAAAAACGACTCGAATTATTTTAATAGCAGTGCTTCAAGCAAAAAAACGCTATGCGGGTTAAAACAGACCGCCTTCACGAGCCGCCGTAACGCAATAGGACTGTCCCACTCTTTCCACCTGTTTGAATCGGACCTGCGCGTGCAATGCTGCCGCCACCACGCTAGAGACCGTCCCAAATTGACATTTCTCGTTTAGAATCCTCAGGATTTAATAGCTACTGTCAGTTTTGTGACAGAAACGTCTTCCGTGGCTTACAATGAAATAAAAAGCAGCCGTAACGAAGTACTATGTTTTCTTTGTATGTCAGCCTCTTTTTTTTCAGGAAGTAGACGGTGCAGCGCGTGGACGCAGTGGTTACAAAGCGGGTAGGCAGAGCAGTAACTGGTGTCGCAATAAAGAGAAAAATTTCCGATACAAACAAAAGGGGAAAAGGATTTTATATTTCTATTGATCAACAACGTGAAAATATTCCTATTGCGTAGGCTACATACTGCAATATGTCGAATGAAATAATCCGCATATACATCAACATGGTTCAGATGTTTTTCTTCTCTTGTAAAATGACAATGATTACAAAACAACAATAGTAATGGGTTTTAGGTCATCATTTTTGAGCAGTATAGTGATTTGGGGGTATGTTAAAGTAGGCTACCCCGTTCTTAACAATTTTAAAATAATACACAAAAGGTTCAAATAAAACCTATAGGCCATAACAATGTTTACATAAGTAAACAAAAGCCACTAATTTGCCCCCATTTATAATCATGCACTTTATAAATACAGTGAATGTACAGTGAAAAATTACCAGAACAAAAAATAGTTGACTATCCTTTACATATAAAAATGTGTTGAGTAAACTAGTTTAAACAGACTGGACCACACACACACACACACACACACACACCACATATCACAGCATAACAATAACCTAAGCTATGCCAAGAATGATCTATTAGCTAACTTTACAAGTATACCCATAGATATAGGCGTGCATGGAGTTTATTTGCAAAAACTGGTAACTCCGTTTTTATTAATTTTCATAGATCATGTTTTTATTGTTTTAGCATGTTTTTATTGTGTTAATTAGCTGTTTTTCTTAGTTATTATTATTTAATCAAAATAACCCAACTGCAGTTTGATTGATATTAATTGGAACGCAGGATAAAAAATATGATTTTTGAACATTTTTAAATTAGAAAGCTTATTAGCAAATGAAATCTTCATATATATTTCAGATAATTCTGAAAATGATCAACTTGGAAATTAACAGTGACTATTTTCACTATTTATCTTTTATTGTTATCATAAACATCAATATATAATCTATTCATATTCACAAGTGGGCATAGTGCTGCTGAGCTAATTACAATGTTACTTTGACAACAGCACTCAGCTCAATTTACCTGAACACTTAAGAGTTGGACCAACAGAATCCTTCTTTATGTAAGTTAATAAACCATCAAAATAAGGAAACAAATCATTTTAAAGTGTCCTCTCATGTCAGGTTCTGTGTGTGTAATTGGCCTGTTAATTTCTAATAGCTAGCTCTGTGACAGCGTGCTCACGTTTGGTCATGTATGTGTGTTGTGTTAGTGCGTGTCCCCATATGTGAGTGCTGGTATGTGAGCATCCTCTCTTTCTCTGTGTAGTGCGAGTGCTCCGGGGCTGTGTCGAGGACCATGCTGGGACTGCTGGTGATGTCGGCTGCTGTTGCTATGACAGCAGCTCAGCTCCAGCAGCTGAAGAAGCAGAACAGGCCGCCTGTATCTGCCCCATCCAGACTGCATTGCCTCACTCCAGAATCTTCTCTCAGCCCTAGAACCTGTTTTGAGTTCTAACAGGTTTCCCTGGGTCTGGAATCACTTCAGCATTTCGGAATCCTCCCTGAGCTCAGGAATTCTGTCGAAAGGTCTGGGATTTGATGGATGAAGCTGACAGGAATGTGTCCCTTTGATGTTCTCCGATTCTTAAAGGGGTATTGCACCTTGTTTAAATACCATGTTCATTTTGCCCAGCAGCTAGTATTGACTAGTCAGTTCCAATAAAATGTTTGACTGACAGCACTAAATCCTCTTTGATTGGCACAGCCCTGCGTATCTGTCCCAGATGTGACTCCTTTAGCTTGAAAAGATATTAACAAACCAATTACCATCACACAGCAAGGCTATATTTAGATGAAATTGATTTTGGTAAATGTGTTTAATTCAATCTTTTTCTCTTTTTTAACCTTAATGAGAGTAATCTCATTATTTTTAATAATATATTTCACAGAAGAAATATTATTTTTGATGTTTTAAATGGCTTGATAATACAGAGAAATTGTGCAGAGGTGTTTGAGAAAATCTTTTTTCATTGGTCTTGCAACTGTATTGCATTAACCTGTGTAAAAGGATAAACAATGTTAGAATATAGCAACGTGTGGGCACATATTAAACTAATTAAACCTTGAAGTGCCATAAAAGATACATAATTTAAAGTTGGCTAATTAGTAACTATCAAGTCAATTATGAACAAGATAGCTAAGTTTGAGTGATTTAGTAAGACAATGGCCCTTGAAATTAGGCGTTTAATTGCTAAAAATAATTCAAGCAATATTTGTATAGTATTTTATGTGATTATATGAATTATAATCATTAGTATAGAATAGTGGAGGCATTTTACATAAATCTATAAAAATGTAAATAATAATAATAATAATAATAATATAAATAACTACTGTTATTTATTGCTTATGGGGCATGGCTTTTTCATAGAATACTGTATTATAACAGACAGAAGAAAAATGTGTGCAAATTTTGCAGGTAAAAAATTGCATAAATGAGGGACAACCAAAACATTTTCTGAACATGTTTGGTCACAAATATCTGCCTTTTGAAAAATATATATATATAGTTGTTCCACAGGTATGTGGACTTGACAGGCATTATTGCATAGTTTGAGCTTAAGTTTGAAGTCAGTGTCAAACATAATTGTTCATTTTATTGTATTTTTATGAGACAATTAGAATATAATTAAAAACATCCAATTTGATTTTTCTTTTGTTGATGATCATTTAGATGTACTGAATAAATTCTGTGTGTTTTGGGCAGTCATTTCCCACTTGAAATTAAATTTTGTTATTTCTTTTATAATAAGCCAAAATTAAGCTTACATAACTGTAACCACACTGGTGTACACCTCTCACAAACTCTTGCTGCAATGTGCTATTCAGGTGTGAATTTCTCTTAGTTTCATCATTTTGACCGAACTCTGGACAGAGATGTGCAAATTCCAGGTCCAGCCCATGATTGGTCTGTTTCGGGCCTGAGCATTCTTTCTGAGTTAGCAGATCAGCACACATGACTAATCGCTGACAGGCAGGGAGGTTGAAAGCAGAGCTTACCCTAACATTTCTACATCATGCCTTCTGGCTATGATTAAACGTACTGGCACTGAAGTGAACACTCTTATTTTTGTCCTATTGCAGGTGTTTCTATGAGCTTATGTTCCCCATGTCATTCCCTTTCTATGTTTCTCTCTTCGTTTTGGCCACACGCACAGTGCGCACCACCAGCCTTTGGCTTCAGCATGCCAGGTTTCTGTTACAGCAACAAAGGGTGTATCTCACTCCCATTGAGAGCGTGTGTGTGCAGAAGTGAATGGGAGAGAAGGGATTACGGTGCCAGTGCAGAGGAGGCAGCCGTTTTGTATGGATGTGTGTGTGTGTGCACTCTGCTGCTTATATTTGCCGGCTCAGGGTGGGTGTAACTAAAGCTGCGCATTAGCTTAGAACTTAGCTTAGGAAAAAAAAAACAGTCACCCTTTTTCTTTTAATCTCTCTCTCTCTTCCTTCTTTTTTGTCCTCCTTTACCTCGGTTTCTTCCCATCCTTCTCTTCCTTTCTGTTGATCGCTTCAATTTTCTCTCTGTACATCCACAACATCCTTCTGCACTCGTATCCAGTCAGGTCTGTGTGAATGTAGATTTACATAATAAATAAACAAGCTATGGAAACAGCAATAAAATGTTAGCAAGAGATACGTGATTGCTGATGTGTCATGTGGTTGTAATAATGACAGTATGTGTGCAGCACAAAATCTCTCTTCTGTCCCTTATAAGACCTTTTGACTTTCTTGACCTTTGCCCCTTTAGATTGGTGCAGGAACACCCTGCGGCCCAAATTACATCAGGATCAGCTGGTGGGATGAAAGGGAAGAGGGGTTGTGTGTATTTGCGTAGGGAGGGGGTTTATCATTTCACATTGTTAATAAGCCTCTCGCTTCATAATTAAACCTCCCTTAATACTCTCCCCTTCCCCCTTCACAGGAGGACAATGATGAACCTTCAGCAATTGTCTCCATAACCCTGTCATTTAGAACTGGAGGAGGGAAGGAGGCTGGGGAGAAGCAATCTCTCCTCCTTTCAGGTCCCTCAAAGGGTCACATGACTCATCTCAGCCTTACAACGGCAAGCCTTGCTCTCTAACTGTGGTGATTAGTGTCAAGCAGATGCAGTCTCATCCTGGTTCTGAGATGTTTAGTGGGATGCACTCTGACTTTGTGTATCAATTAAAGAGAAGCCTTGAAGACTTCTGTCATCATTTACTCAGCCTGCCGTTCCATTCTGAACATACCTGTATGAAGATGATGTTGTATTGGACCCCACTGACTTGGATACCCTTGTGAAAAATAAATATACTTTAATGTATTGGAAATACATTTATTTCTTGCTAAGTATACTAAAAATACATTTTCATATTTATGTGCTTAAAATGCCCTGCAATTGTACTTTTAGTATACTAAACTGGTATACTTAAAGTCTGCTAAATTGGAACAACTAATTTTGTACTTAATGCACTTTAATTGTGTGGACGTAATGCTGAAGTACAATTAAAGATATGCTTAGTATATTTAATTGTACTAAAGTGGAACTATTGCAAGTACACTTCAGGTACACTTTAAATATTTTGCATTTAAAAGACTGATATTATTTTAAGATCATACAATTCTTATCAAAAGTGACATTAAAACACATTTTAGACTTAATATTAAGAAATGTGCATTGTGCACAAGCAATACGCCGAATAAAGTTTAATAATAATTTTTATATCAGCTGATAAATTCTTCAGAATATCTTTCTTTGTGCTCCACGGAAGAAAGAAAGTTTGCAACAACATGATAGAATTGTTATTTTGGGTGAACTATGCCTTTAATATAACTTGAAGTCCTTGCTCCATTCATCATATCCAGTGCCTGGACCGATTTGGCTCTTTCACATAAAAATGAACATTTTACCAATCTAAGGGGACCTAAAAGAATGAAAGATTGAGAAAGGAAAGCAGAGAGATTAAGAGAGAATATATGGGCAGTGCTGAATCAGATGAAGCTTAAATGCTGACAACGAACATTAATATTTCTTACTTGATGACTGATGAGAAGTTGACTGATGATCTATTCACTGCTGCCACCTTAAGTTTGGCCATGGAACTTCACTCACAATGCAGTATGTTTTTGTCTAAAATCTGCCGAGATAGATACAAGAGTTTATTCTATACATTTACTGTTAATGGCAACACTTTCAGAATAATGACCAAGCTGACTTTTTATTTATTTACTAAAAGGTGTACTAAACCAGTCCATCAGAAAAGCACAGAATGACTCTCCTGTGCTCTATTCTGAACAGTTTACAGCGTCATCAACAACAAAATCAAACTCAGTAGCATCATTTGACTTTAAATCAGTGATTTATTCAATTCAGGCCATGGAGGACTCTCAGAATTGCACATTTTATTCAGTACTGGATCAAAATTCAGATAGGCTGTTTTAAATAACTACAAACTGTTGTTTCCAGTTATGCATCTCACTCAGTCTTTGTCTCGCTACCTCTGTCTTTCTATGCAGATAAGCCATGGATTCTTTAGCAGTTGTTAAATTGCTTGTACAGGGAGGTGGTCGGTGTGTTTGTCGTCCAAACTGAGGAAGTGGGGGGAGGGAGTGAGCACACGAATGTACGCAAGCAAACACACACAGACAGCCTCGTGGGACATCAGCGTAGGGTGGGCCAGGGCCTGGGCGCGCAGGCTGGGGGGCAGTGGGGAATGTCAGGACAGGAGAGCCAAGAGGCTGTTGGGAAACGACAGAATGGGCATGGTCACCATGGCAACGCAATTGGCCCAAGCAGTTCGAGGCAACCGGTAACCAAGTAACAGGAAATGAGCAGTGAAAGGGAGAGAAGCAGAGACAGAAGATCGAGAAGGAGGGAGGTCTTAGCTAATGGGACAGGCTTGAACTCTTGATGGACAGTGTTGTTAATTGACAAAGCAACATGTTTGCATGTGGGTAAATATATGTTTACACATCTGTGTGCATCTTAAAGCCATAGCAGCTTTGACCTGCCTGTGTGTGGGTGTGTAGAGGGCACCATATGTGAAGACTGGCTGACTGACAGAGTCTCTGGATTACAGTACCTACAGTTCCTGACACCATTATAACCAACTGTGACAACTATGACACATGGGGCTAGAAGCAGAGAAACAGGGAAAGGTGTAAAGCTCACAGGCAATAAGATAGATAGATAGATAGATAGATAGATAGATGTTTACAATGTAAATTATACTTGTTCTTTTTTACTTCCAAAAATTGTGCATTTACAGTGACAGTATTATACTGTAAACTAAGTCCCGCCCCCTTCGTTACTGTTGCTATGTCCAACAAGCCATGCCACTCTCATGTCCCACATCATGTTCTCAGGCAGTGAAAAATACATAGCAGAGCAGAGAGCTAACAAAGCGCTGACAGACAAGACAGAGCAGGCTACTGTAGGTATGAAACAAAATCTCAGCTTTCCAAATTTTGTCATTTTTTAAAGAAATTCAAACAATAATACATACCATTTTGTGGCTCTTTAATTATGTATCGTGACAGATCATTGTAGCGCCTCAGTTCAAGCAGCTCGTGAACCGATCACCTCTTCCTCTTTACTAGTTATACCCTGAAATAAACATGAACGTCAGAAGGTATCTTGTTTCATCTGCGGAAAGACGTCAATACACACCATTTTTCAAGTTCAGGTCCACCGACGTTAATCTTATGAAAGGTTTGTTTGTCGGACATAAATGGCGGATTCGGCGTTATGATTGGTCAGATCGCCTGTTCCCTTATCCTGGGAACTCCCTGCGAAGGGTCAGTTTTTCTACTACAGCATTTTTACAGTCTTTTACATTTAAAATTACACAGTCAGGGTCAGCAGTAAGCTATTTATGAAGTATTAAAAACAATTGGGTATAGTCAACACATTATTTTATATTAAAAACATTTATTTTTGTAGTATAAAAAGTAAGATACGTTTTTAAAAAACTTACTAAATACAATATTTTTCATCTAATTTGTTTAGAAATGTTTCAGGGCTTTTTTGAAACTTTCTTAATGCACTTTACTAGTTGAAAACAGTTATTTAAGGATCAACCTTGTCGTCTTGACAACATGCTCATATGGGTTTTAGAGGCAAATATAGTTCTGAACAACCACTCGCTTATGAATCATATTATACAAAGACTTTTGTTAATTAGGACTGACTTCTGCTAATTAGGATGATGCAAACATATAAAAAAAAGACTCTTTCTTCTATAGGAGTAACAAGGTAACATTTTCCTCACACCAGATGTCACATAAACAACATGGTAGTAGTCTATTGAAATGTGAACTACTGGAACCAACAATAAATGCATGAAATGCAACAGACTGTAACATGTTTCATTTCGTCTTGAATAGCAGCATCACTTTACTCATTTAAGACTAGAGCAGCTTACAAAGCTTTGTAGCAGAATTATTGATACATCAGAAATCATCAGAAATGTTATCCTGCGGGCCTGAAATGATCAGCTATAGACTCTGTTCACATCTTCCATCTATTTCTAAAAGTTTAGTTATGTTTGAATTCCATCAAATGTGTATCTTGGTGTGGAAATGGCCGGACAAGTCTTATCAAGTTTTTGTCTAAGCACTCTTTAAGTCATCCCTTATTCATTTGAACTGTTTTGCAGATCTCACAAAACAATATTTCTACCAGATTAAAGTTAGCAAGTAATGTTAAAGATATTTAAAACTAGATGACAAGTAATTTTAATTAGGGCAGGGCTCAGGGCTGCCCATCAGAAGATTGTTGGTTCAAGTCCCACAGTCCAACAGTGAGACTTCAGCCATCACTCTTGAGACCTTGACCTCACTTAACTTCTGTTTTTTTTAACAGGGAATGACCTTGCAATAGGCTATTGCAAGTCACTGTGAGAGTCTTTTAAATCACTGTTTTCTACCTTGCATAAATGTATATTATTTTCTTTGTGCCATAGACTTACTATAATTGGAGTTCATATTGTAGACTGTGTGTTAAATATACTTTACATACAAAGCTGTATATGCCTGTTTGAGTGTGTGTATGCCTGTTTACTTAAGTGAAGCTTCTTGTGGAGCAAAGAGGTTGCCATGGCAACTCAAGGTCAGTGCCTTGGCAGTGTGTGTGTGTGTGTTTGACTCCTGGGGGTGCAGCAGAGTATCGTGGCTGGAGCACAATAGGGATCATGCAGAGGAAGTGATCTAAATTACTGCTGAAATTTTTGATTTGTATTGATTTATAATGATTCATTACAACAACAACAACAACAACAACAATAATAAATTATTATTAGTATTAGTATTATTAATATTACTATTATTATTATTGTTATTATTAGCCTATTAGGATTTTTGTTGTCGTTTTCATATTTTATCAATTATTCATTTTAAATAAATGGTTAAATGCACTCTTATACTCTCATACACTTAGTATGAATAACTTTTTTTTTCTTTTTTTTTTTTAGACCTTTTTCCACTAAGTAACCTTTTGTGCAGTAGAAAGGTTGCGTGAATGTTAAAGGTTCTTCAACAAACCATCAAAGCCAAAAAAGAACCTTTTTTTTCAGAGAGTCAACTGAACATCTCGTGAGAAAACGGACGAATGGCCGGCTGCATAAGTAGGCTTTAAAAATAGATGTTGTAATGACAATACATGTCCAATAGATGTCGCTCTATGTATATATTAACCAGGCATTCTATACATTGTGCTTTCGAAGCACATTTTTCAAGCAGGTGGAGTTGTTCTGAGGGGAAGTAACTGGCTACACAATGGCCGTGTGTTTGCCACATGGTTTTAGAGAAAAAATAAATGTCTGTCTTTGGATTTCAAATGATGAAACAGCACAAGGTCAAAAACAACAACAACAAAAAAACACTAAAAAATAGACAACACTTGTGAAATGTAGCCCTGTATGTACAGGTTTTTCTTTAAAGAGTCTCTCAGTATATGTCACTGTGATCAATACTCTAAACCACAGGTGTCAAACTTAGTTCCTAGAGGGCCACAGCCCTGCAGAGTTTAGATTCAACCCACGCACCTGATCCAGCTAATCAAGTCCATCAGGCTTATTTGAAAACGACATTTGTGTTGGAAATAAACTCTGCAGGGCTGCAGCCCTCCAGGAACTAAGTTTGAAACCCCTGCTCTAAACCTTATGGTGACCCCATTGAAGAGTAACACAATGACCTCACAGCCAAAGTGTTTATGACCCTCTTGGCCCCAACTTGCACCCTCCCACATGAACCAACTCAGTCACACATTAACAATATTCATGTCTGCTTTAACTAGAAGCTGCACTAGTGTAGTACTGAAAAATACATGTTTAAACACTCATGGTGTCAGAAATCAACTTACTTTATGCTACCTGGAACATTTTTTTGTTCTATTTTGTGGCATATTTGGATAATTTCTGACACAGCACCCTCAAATACATAAATGTTATGTTTAAAAAGAAAATGTTAAATCCCACAAATAAATTTAATAAATTAAAGAGACACACAAAGTGATTTGGTCACCTTTTAGATTTTATACACGTCCAGAGCAGTTTACAACACTTCTAGCTTCATTACACGCTTTGCAATTCCTTCCCTCATCCCTGTCAGTCAAACCCAAAATCAATCAAGATGATTGGCTAGAAAAGTCTAACAGTGAGGAGACAAACACAGGCAGCGCTCATGCTGTGGCTGTGTCTGATTGGCTGTGACAAGTGCAGCGTGACCCCCTGTGGTGGCTGTGAGTTCCCTTATCCTGGGAGCTCCTGATGAGTTTGATCGCACCTGTCAGGACCTGACCTCTAGTATTGTTTTCTGTCTTTTCCCTGTCTCAGTTGCTTACCGCTCTCATTCATCGTCCTTGGTCTCTCTTGCAGGGATTTTATCCCAACTTCTCCTTTTAAAAACACACAATTGCCAAAAGAACATACACTTTCTCAGCTTCAAAACCTAACACTGCTCAGTGCTACCCACAGTACAAGAAGTTGTACGACTCATTAAGAAGAGTTTAACTGCTTATTCAGTTGGTCATGTATATTTGCATTGCAGCACTGACCAACAGAAAGTTGCTTGGTTAGAAAGTGACTTCTGTGTATCTGTGCTTAATACATCATGACACTATTGACAATAAACAGTGGACCTTTTTTTGCCTGTGAAATTTCACTTATGTGACTGAAATCAACCCAGAAACCCAGTCAGCAGCTATTTTTCAAGCAAATCTTCTCTTTCCTGAAGTAGGTTATAGAACCAGACTCACTCTTTCCTGTCACTCACAGGGTGTTGCTTCTTGATAACACAAAGCCTACCTTGACCCCTCTGACCCTGCTGTGGTCTAGACCAGGCTTGACTAGTACTGAGTAAGATAGGATTTGACATTTCAATAGCGAGGTCAGTGTTGTGATGAGCTGTCTGAGATCTTAGGTTCATTTATGGCTGAGGGTAAGAGTGGAGCATTCCTGTTAGAAAGCACTTTTCGGTTTGCTGCCATTTTTAAAGCAATTGAGTCCGTATTGTGTAATGTGCTGTGAGATGCTCCATCTATATAAAAAAAAAAAAAAAAAAGTGCTGTAAGGGCATATTAACACTATGAAATATTTGTACTTCAAAACAAATTGTCACTCCACTATTTAAAATGAACTACATAATACAAAGTTGTTCTTTTTAAGTCACCAAAAAAAGAAAAAAAACAACCTAAAGGACAGTAACCATGTCAGAGGACCTAGCTACACACTTTATAAGGCATAATTTTTGTCATTTCAAACTTGTATTACTTTCTTTTTTTGCATAGAGTTCAAGTGGAGATTTTGTGAAGATATTTTTGATGCAATTACAATAAACAAACTGGAGCTTAACCTAAAAAACAAACCAAAAAAAAACAAAAAAACCCACCTTTCATATGATGTGCACTTGGTGTTGACTTAAATTTGACATCTGCACTAGTCCTCCTCATTCATGAGTGAAGCACAACGTCTGATTCCTGAATGAATTCAAGAGAAAACCCGTCTTCAAAATATTTCCTTGTGTGTTCTACAGATAAAAGTCGTCATACAGGTTGGAGAAACATGAGGGTGAGTAAATGACAACAACTTTCAATTCACTATTGCTTTAACATGAAAGACCCAGGTTTTCAGTTCTTAAAAAATTGGTTCTTCACAAACACAGCTAATTCCAAGAGAAACAGTATGCTTCAAACATAACTTAAATCGTCATTTTCTCTGGCGTGCCATTGCATACAGCATTCATTGTGAAATATGCATTAGAGAGATTTATGTGTGGGTTTAAGGTATGTCGTAGTAAAACCGTTATTTTCAGTTTCAAACAGCACACATCTGGAGGGGACAGGAAGGAGAGAAGATAAAGACCACTGTTGTTTTGTCGAGCAGCGAGCATGATAGGGATCGGTGACTACCTCTTTCACTTCTGATAAGGAACTCACTTCAGTTTATGTTTCCGTATTCCACTGGACAGTCAACGTCAATAATTTAACATAAACATTAAAACACATAGCCTATGTTGCTTCCACATCCCGTCTCTCCTGTAATAAGCTTTTTCAACTTGCTCATTTCCAATCTGTTGTTTTACCATGAGGGTTAAAGCTGCAGATACTCATTGCTATGGCTATTTAGAAGAATATAGAAGTGGTCTGTAAAGCATTTTCTAAACCCTCTGACAATTTCTTATTACAATTCCTGTCTGAATTCCTATCTCAATGTATTTCACACCTCAGCTGTAATCACTAAACAGAACTGCAAAAATAGTTGTTTTCAAACAGGTTTCCCAAACTCTACCATTGGTTAGAAAGGCAGATAGCCTCACCCCAAACTCAGTGTTGATTGAGTCAATATTGCTCTTTTAGGCTGGTTATAATGCTTAGAGTAATGTTTTGACACTGCCACAAAGATTCATTGGAAAATTGGACAAGTATAGCTCTGTAGGGATAAGACACAATTACACGAAACAACTTCAAAAATGTATTCATGAAAGAAAATGTAAAAAAGGATGAAGATTGAATGAAAGAAAGAGTGAGCGAGTAAGTGAAAGAAAAAATTCATGGAGGGTTTGTCATGCATGGGTGGAGGCTCACCTGTCCCGTTTGTCCAGCTGCTTTGCCTTTAAACAAATTAACCATGTTAAAACAAAAATACAATTGCCTTTTAAAGGGAGTGTCTCAAGCCAAACTAAATTCTCTGTCAAATTTGGTATATCTTAACTACTTTTCTCACTTCTTTCTTTTTAAATTTACATATTTTTAAGTATTAACATGCTAATGACTTTGTGTTAAACAAAGGGATGTTTTCCTTTTATCACTACTGAAACATTTAGGCTATTTCTCTTCAAGCGCCAATATGCTTTATTTACATAACTATATTTATTATAAAAAACAGTTTGCCCTAGATTGGCTTAACCGTCTCCCAGAATAGAACGGAAAACACCAATCATGTGTTGTGTGGCAGAATGTGAAGAGTTTAGTCTCCAACAGTAGTCTAAATTGAGATTTACAAACTTACACGATCGCCTTGCTTTTGTTTAGCAAATATGGAACCAAATCACGGTCTTAAAGTATATAAAAACCACACATTCGCTACAACAGACTGCAGAAGAACCAATTCAAATTGCCCCGCCATTTTAGGCGGTGAAAACCCCTTTCCCGAAGCTTTTTTTGGCGCCATATCAACACATGTTCAACTCAGGGCGAGCCGCCCGCCATTTCAGTGTGACTAACCTCTCTTTGTTGGATAATGGGAGCCATTCGTGACGTTATTTAAACACTTTAACCTTAAGATTTATGTGCGTTTGACAATAAAAAAAACAACGCAATTACGCAAATGTATGTTTGATCACTGATGCTACACAATAATCCAAAATTTACGAATGTAAATCCATTTAATTATTTAACTACTATTCACCAACATTTTGCACGTGGCTTTCGTTTGTGATCAAGCTATGCATCACTTCCTGTGTTAATATTGACAGTTCATTTAAGATAAAGTAAAAAGTGAATCATTATGTTCTGCGTTAAAAAAAAGTCGTCCAAATGTACATGGTATATGCTACCCAAAAACTCAAAAAGTACGTGTATACCTTTGTGTTACATTCATTTATTTTATTTTAATTATTTCACGTATAATTTAATCGAAATGTTCAAATAGGATTTATGTGTTTTTAACTGAACACAATGTATAAAATAATTGATATGGATATTTTTAAACTGTGAAAAAAAAAATCGCGATTTCCCGTTCTTGGCTTTAGAGTCATCGCTAACGGTTACGAATTAAACAACTGGAAACACGTTAAGTCAGTTCAAACTTATTTCACATCGGTATCTTGACGTGAAAATACCGTTGTCACCGAAAAACAACACGCTATGTCGTACGAGAGAAATCTTAGCTAGCTAGCTAATGCAGTATAGGACCTCCTACTTTGGATTGTACAGGCCAATCCTTGTAGCACAATGCATATGTTGGGGGAAGGCACTCGGGGTAGATTGGGGATTACATTGTAGACTGGGGAGTAGCGAGGTCTCCGGGACCAAGGTACAAATAAGGTAAGACATATTTGATGTTTTTAAAAGCACGTTTCGATTTGTCATATTTTGTGAAGAGTTACGATTATAGTGAAACAGAAACCATTCTTATGTTTCACGGTCCCATAGTTTCGCTGTGTCTGAGCGACCATTACAGCTACACAAAGGCATACTAACAAAGGCAACCGGTCTTAATAAAATGAGAACACGGTTAAGGTTTATAAATGAAAAAGGATTTACTGAATTGTCGTTATTAGCAAACATGTTTTGTACTGCATGTTAGCCGATTACATCTAGGTTAAGGGACTTGCAAAGTTAAAATCACACAATTAAATAACATTTCAGTTTCGTTAGCGTTAATCCAATTGTTTTGAAAAGGTCCAAAAAAGACAGTAAGGGTCACTGACAAGATTATAAAATTATCGCATGCTATACAATTCGATTATGTCACCCCACCAATAAATCAACCGCTAAATATCTAAATGCATGCCACCGGGTTGTTTCTTATACATGTTTATTTCATTACTTTCATTAGATTTCGTGCGCTCATTGTTTGAGATTCATGGTGTCGTGTCAAGTTGTCACCGGTTAAACCTGTAGAAGTGAAAGCTACTTTTAAGCGTGTAGGATTCGCGGCAAAAATTACCCCGCGAGATTTTCGTGAACTGGGGAGGAGTTGTTTAACTCTGCACACTGACGCAAGAGAGAGGCTGTAGTCTTTTTAGTTTTGAGGAAGTCCAACATGAACCAGATTAGGCTCAGCAGACTTCACAATACAAAATATTTATTGAACATTATGCCTTTTAGATTAACCTCAAAAACGTATCTCACATGCAACATGATATAATTCATATGCTTCTGAGATTAACCTCACATTATACATCTCATAAATCTAAGAGTAACTTAGTAACATAAGTATATGTATGTGTGCAAAGTTCCCTAGTAACTGGTTTACTGTTGTTTTTTTCGTGTGTGTGTTTTTTTCCAAATGTGCAATGTAATTACCTTTGGTTATGATTTATTGCTTCTGATTGCTGTCTCACATGCATTATTATTTTGCTTATGAAAGCATAAGATGGCTATGAATGTTAGTCTGGACTCCAATAACCCTGATGACAAGTGCAGTCGCTATGAAGTTTTGTCCTGGATCAATGAAACATTACAGACTAATTTTACTCAAGTGGAGCAATGTCGTTCAGGTACTGTTTAAATTTTATTTTGTTAATCTACACATTCCCAACAGCTTCAAACAGAACTCACACAATTGTTTCTTTTTCTGTTTTTTTTTTCTTTTCTTTTTTTAAAGGCGCATGTTTTTGCCAGCTTATGGACTTGCTCTTCCCAGGGTCCATCGACATGAGCAAAGTAAAGTTTGAATCCCAAAAGAGGTCTGATTTTAAACAGAACTACAGTCTTCTGCAGACGGCTTTCCGAAAATCAGGCATAAAACAGGTCAGATTAACCTTAATCTAATTTTTTAATCTCATGAATCCTCCCGCGTATAAAAATATAAATGTTGAAGTTGATGTGTAAGTTTGGTTATATTTCTTAGGATGTTGTTTTTTGATTGCTTCTGTTGTCCTCATTTGTAAGTCGCTTTGGATAAAAGCGTCTGCTAAATGACTAAATGTCATTATTCTGTTTAGTCCAGCAAGTGCTACAGAAACTACATGCTAGATATTTAAGTGTGAATCTTGTATAATTAGAGAAGTTTGTTATCTGTCAAACTCTTCACAGTACTTTTTTTTTTTTTTTTTTTTTCTCAATTTTTGATGCCTCTTTCAGCCAGTCCCTGTGAAGCAGCTTCTCACAGGAAAGTTTAGACCCAATTTCACCTTTCTGAAATGGTTCAGGAAATTTTTCTTGGCTAATGAGAAGCAAGGGAGAGAGTACAACCCAGTTGAAGCTCGTAATGGTCAGGATATTGTACAGGTAGATGAACCTGTTAAGTCTCCAAGATCCTGGAAAAATCCACGTGAATCTGGTGAGCCTCCATTATTGTCCATTCAGTTTATATTTTTATTTTTATTTATTTTTATTATTTATTTTTAGAATGGTGAGTTTGACTTATTTGATTCATTTTTCCCACAATCATGGAAAATGTTAAAATATCCCACAATACATCAATAGTACTGGGAAATTAGTTCATCATTAAAATAATATTCCATCACAACACTGATGTAACTTGTTTTCCATTTTATACAGGCAGAGTAAGAGACGAGTCTGACAAAGACATGGAATTGAATGGAAGGAGACGACCTTTGACTTACGATTCTAAATGGGAAAGAACCTTCAAGTGGATCAGAGCCAGCCATATGGGAGACAACTGTGCTTACTGCACTTTGTGTGAATACAATATCATTCTACATGCAGGTTTTTTCGATCTGAAGCGACACCAGCAGACTCAGAAGCATATGAAGTGTGAGATGGGAGGATTAAATTCATCTGGCAGACAAAAGATTGAAAACTCTATCTCCTGTAGTGAAACCATGCTTCTTTTCATTCAAAACCATTGCCTCTCCAGTTTACCATCAAGGATCAACAAGGTCTCCCAACGTACTGCAAGCTACATCCTCGGCCTAAATTATCCAAATGATATTGTTTCTGCTTGTAAGATGAATCCGTACTGTATCTACACATATGGGCAGGTGCCGCTTGATGCAGAGAGCAGAGAAAGGACCTTCTGCCATGTGGTGCTAGTGGGCTTTTTTGAGGAAAAGCGAGCAAGGTATTGTATCCGTCTCCTTGATGTCTTTCAGGCTGAAGATGGTAGCTCTATATCTGGATGTTTACTCCATGTCCTCCAAAAGTTTGAGCTTCCTGCTGGCAACATGGTAGCTTTCTACGTTAATGACCAGGAACAGACCTCAGGAAGTGTTGTGTCGCAGATTCAGGAGCTCAACCCACAGGTGCTTGATCTTGGAGGACTTTATAGCGTACCTGACTCTGCCTGCAGTGCTGGCCTACAAACTCACTCCAGTCAGGTTCAAGAACTTATTGCCAACATCTATGAACACTTCTCAACTTGTTCCACCAGCAACGACAACCTCAAGATGCTGTTTGCAGGCATTGCAGGACTAAAAGACTCCAGCGCTCCCCTCTCACACAGTTGTGAGGAGTTTTGTGTGCTCGTTCAAAGGATGCTTGAAATGTGGAGTGATTTGGTATCATACTTCACTTCCTGCGATGAAAATAATGATAAAGCTAAGCAAATTTGTTCGCAGTTGGAGAATCCTAAAATTAGGGTCACCTTGATGTTTCTGGATCATGCTCTTGGCCCACTCCGTGCCTTTGAGCAGCACCTGCAACAAAGCAAAGGCTCTGTTCGTGCTGATCTTGTCCAGATTCTTCGAGAAGCAAGTGGACTCCTACGTTCGTATGCCTCCAGCTTTCTTCGCCCTCAAGCGGTCATACGCTACCTGAAGGAACGAGACCCAGCCATCCTGGAGAACTCAACATTCTGCCTTCCTGCTACTGAGCTCAGTCTGGGTGGTGTGATAGAAGACTTCATCTCTGCAAGAGAAGAAGAGCTAGTAGATTCCATTAATGTGTTTCATGATGAGTGTTTAGCTTTCTACAAATCTCTTACGACCTCCATCGCTGACAGTCTACCTCTGAGCGATAGTGTCCTGAGGGCCATTTCACAGCTCCTCAGCCCAGCAGGAAGATTGAAGGTCACAGGAAAGAGTATAGTTGACCTTGCTGTACAATTTGGCATCTGCTCCAAACCTGAGGATTCTGCTAAGCTCACAGATGAGTTCTTGGAGTACCAGCTTGTAGAGGATGAAGAAGACACATCTTCAACCCTTACTCTAGAGCGATACTGGTGTAATGTGCTCAAGACTTTTCCACCAGAATCCATCTTCAAGAGACTTGTCCTCTGTTTTTTGGTTTTGCCCTGTCCATCTCTTGAAGCAGAAAATATATTTGCACAGGTATAAAGTACAAGCTATCTATCTGTCTTATCTATCTTTCGTTCTATCTCAGTTAATTTTGTTATGTGTTTAAAATGGGTTTACTTGCTCACAGGCTGTTGAAAATGGAGATGTCGCTCATTGGGATGATAGTTCAGAGGAAAGTGACACGGATTTGACAAAAGAGCTGGATTCCAATGATGACTCTTCTTTAGACCACACTGAAGTCAAGATTTCACCTATCAGAAATGGGCAAATGAAAAAAAACAGAGGTAGCACATCAGGTAAGTTATCCTAAAGGCCTGCTTGCTTTTTTACATTAAAAATGGTAGCGGCAATCACTGGTAAAATATTTGCACCAAAATTCACATTCACAATTCACATTGACAATGACATATATCCTCAGCCTCCAACAATAGCAAACCTGAAAAAAACCATCAACCTACACAGCAGAAAAGTGCTCACAGACCCTCTAATAAATATGTAACTTGTGAAATTTAGGACACACAGGTAATGCCAAATTATGCTTTCAAGGAAAGGGCTGCTACAATGAGCACTTGTGAGGAAGAACTAAAAACTTTGACTAATTGGGCTTTGCGAGGTTAATGACATTCAGTTTCATTGATATTCAAAGTTGCATTGCTGAGGAAAAAGTTTGGATCAGATCATGTCAGAGCAGGCTGACAATGGCTTTCCCTTTTTTCATTGTGAGAAGCAGCTCATTGGTCACTGCCAAGACCATAAGAGGATTCAATATTTTCATAATTTCTGGGTGTATTGGTGATTTGATATATTGCTTATGCAAAGTGCCTATGTGGGCGGATCTTTGCCAGAAAAGGCCGTAAAGTGATGCCGACTGCCAGATGTCTAGCTCTGCCAGACTAATATCTGGATTAAAGTGTATGAAGATGTAAAAACATCTTCTGGCTTGCATGTTATTAACATGGGTGCTAAAGGGTTCTCCTCATAATACTATATCACTTTCCCAATTAATTGTCATGGATTAATTTAGTGCTGTAAGAACAATAAAATTATCAAATTGTAATCTATTTTAATTTTTTGCATAGCTGTATAGTGCAGATTAAGTTCTATCCGGTCAGATCCAGCAGAGGCTGGTTAGATTGATGTAAACAATGTGCTGTTTTCCAGAGATGGTTCAACACTCAGACACAGTGAAGCCGTGTGTGGTGCGACTGGAGAAGATCACCAGTCAGAGAGGTGTGAATGAAATGCTTAAGATGAGTTTAAGAGGTTCTAGAGCAGCTACAGAATAATGCTTTATGATCTCAATCGCTTCTGGTGGCAAATGTCTTTTGGTCTGAACTTTCTTCCTTTGCTTCCACCCTAAATGCTCAAGAAAGTTGATCCATTGCATTGAAATTATAAATGTAAATGCTCTGTTTGTCTGGGCTCAAAGTAATGTTAATTCTTGCTATCTGTGCTCTTTGTTTATACACCTCAAAATAGATAAAAACATACTTGATTGTTCAATTTAACTATTTAAAACATGTTATTTCCCTACAGAAATGGACTTAAGGAAAGATGGAGCCGATGATGATATCTGGACTAGTAGCACGACACACGAGGTAATAAAAGCTGGAAAACAACTGTGGCCGAGAAAAAAAAATTACATGTTTTTTAGATTTGTTTTTAACCAAGGAATTCCTTCCTGTGTGTCAATAGATACTGAGAATGGGGTGACTGTTAAAATGCCAATAAAAATGTTTATATACTAATACAACCATATATATATTTCAGTGTATTCATTGATTAATATATATATATATATATATATATATATATATATATAATTCTAATATGCTGATTTAGTGCTAAAGAAACATTTCTTCTTCTTCTTCTTATTATTATTATTAATAGTGAAAACAGATGTGCTGCTTTATATTTTTGTGATACAATTTTTTCAGGATTCTTTGATAGAAAGCCTAAAATAACATAACTTATTTCAAATAGCAATCTTTTGTAACAAATCTTCATTTTTGATCTATTTGATGTGCCCTTGCTGAATAAAAGTAACATGGTTATTGGCAATACTGATAATCTGGCCTGGTCAACATATCAGTCTAACTAATTATAGTCTAAATGTCAGGCTTTTGGCAATGAATACTTTTGCTGAATACTATTTCACATTGTTTTGAGATGATGAAGCAAACTAAGACTGATTATATCAACTAGTTTTCACAGGAAAAACAATCACTGGCACACACACAAACCAACCATATCATCACACTAACCTTTCTTGATTTAACATCTTCCTTTCCTTTTCTACATATCTGCAATTTGGCACCCTGATACTGATTTCTTCAATGTAGGAGTCATGTGACCTGAGTGACAGCGTACGTGTGTAATTTGTGTGCATATGTATGGGTCTATAGGGCTCCGTTAGGGGAATTTATGGTTGGGAGAGCAGCTTACGGCAGAAACCACAGGAGCGCAGAGTCTTTCAGGCTGGTACAGGCACCTGGAGCAAACCGGTGAACCCAGACAAGGACAGCAAACCAGAGGTGGTATGTACCTGTCCAGGTCAAGATTCAGTGCTCTGTCTGGCCTATCACAGGTGTAGAGTGTCTGCCTCAGTTTTGTCCCTTTCACGCTCTCTGTATTACATTGAGCTGTTTTCATAAGCGATGGATGCCGCTTTATGAATGTGTGCATGAGTCCTGTGGTTTCCTTTCCGGATGGTAGATTAGTCTTTGGAGTCTTCATTTTCATCTGATGTTCCTCCTGTAGCTATGTGTCCATATCTGTTTTTCCTCTGTAATTGCATTGCTAACATTCTGCATCTGCTTCCCCATGGTGTTTTTTTTATTATGCTGCTTTAGAGCAATATGTGTTGTGTAAAGATTTAAATAAAGTGTTAAATAAAGATTTATTGTTTGCTGAGTCATGCATGCTGTACTGATACACTAACATACATGATAAAAAAGCTTGTGTGTAAAAAAACAACAACAAAAAAAACATCTTTTTGTGGTAGTGTTTCCAAATGAATAAAGTTAATCATTTTAAGCTTCAACAAGGCTTTCTCAATAGTTAGCATTGTGAAAGCTAGCAAAGACATTAGAATTCATTAGAATTGGGTGATATGTGTTTGTGCTTTCCACATGAAATGCTTACAGTCTAATTCAAAAGCATTCACTTTAGATTTTGTATTCTTCCTTTGTGTATGTTTGTTTCTCACTAATGTAGGTTAAGAACAATGCTCGTTCATCTGCATCAAATTCAACACCAAGCCCCAGATCTGGAAAGAGAGAACAACCGTATCATGTAAGTCTTAAACGGTTTTCTAAATCTCTCTTTAATCTCACTGCAAACCTGACTGTTTGTGTATGTTTGTTTGTTTGTTTGTTTCACTAATTTAGGACATCCATGTTATGAACGTAGTATGTAGTATTGACTGTCTGTCTCTCTCTGTGCAGGATGGAAAAGGTTATGCCATTGGGGAGCTTGTATGGGGAAAAGTAAAGGGCTTCTCTTGGTGGCCTGGACTGGTGGTGGCATGGAAGGGCAGGGCACTTCCTGTCTCAATGAGGCGTGTGGAGTGGTTTGGAGATGGCATGTTTTCAGAGGTTAGGAGTTTTTACTTGTTTTCTTTCTCCTGATTCTCATCTGAGAGATACTTTCCCCCTTATTCTTCAAAGGATCTGTTTCATGTTGAAGCATGTTTCTCGTTCATCTTAGATTCATTCAGAGGGACTGCTGCCCTTCGCTGCATTTGCAAAGTGCTTTTGTAGTAAATCCTATGAAGGTCTGCCTACCTACAAGAATGCCATCTACCAAATCCTAGAGGTACAGTGAAAAGATACTTGACCGTTCTTTTGAAAACTAGGGCTGGGAATCAAGGACCAGTTCTTATTTTATTCATATTTTAATATTGCATTATATTGTTGTGTCCTTGTGTAGTTGGCAGCGGAGCGCTGTGGGAAGAATTTCCCCCCCTCTGAGAAGAAAGGGGAAGAGGTGAAGGCCATGCTGGATTGGGCATTTGGAGGCTTCCAGCCCACGGGTCCTGATGGATTTTTGCCTCCTGTGGGTATGTAAAAAAACAAAAAAATGTCTGTAATTTAAAAAACAGTAGGTGATTGACAGCAACTTTGAAGTTCACAATAACAGAGAGTACCAGAGTGACACCTGACTTCAATTGCGTGACTTCACATTGATACGAAAATTAGGTCTATACACAGATATGTCAAAAATAGCAAAAGCTCTTCAATGAATAAAATCTTGATCTGGGCTGATTAACAACAGTGCCCTCTGCTTTTCCATTTCACAGACAGCTCTACCAGTAAAACTGAGTCGGATTCCTCTGTGTCTGATTATCAGCCTCCAGCCAAGAGGAAGTATGTCAACAAGAACAGACAGTCAGTTCAGGATTACACCAGAGGTGAGATACATTAAGCTGTGTAAAGGCCAGAGCTTAAAGATCATAAAACTCTGAACTGTAGATTATTGATGGTTTAGGTTTTTACAATTTTTTTTTTTTTTTTTTTTTCTTTCTTTTTTGTAAGAAAACATACCCCTATATTTTGTCTTCCTCTTTTCAGATCAAATGGTCTATGAGGTAACCGTTAAAGGCAGAAACATTGAAGGTAAGTCTCTTGAAATTCATAATTTGAGTTTTTTAATGAAATTATTCTAGGGCTTAACAATAATTGAAATTCCTGTTTTTTCCTGCTGGGCCAATCAGTAAACCTGAAGATATTAGGAAATGTTGAAATTGTGGCCTAAATATTCCAGCCTGGAAAAATTAAAATTAAGCAGCTCATAAAATTAAAATAAATTTATATAAGGTCATGGTAAAATTGTGGAAATATGGTTATGCTTGGCTCTGAAATATTTAAACAAAATAATACTGTAGAAAACAAAATAGGAAATGGCATGTAGATTCATCGGTCACACTTCAGATTAAATTTGTACTTGCAACTGTCAATATTTTCACAGCTGTCACCACATGAAATCACACCTTTCATTTGATCATTTTATTTTTAGCAACTTATTTTTGCCTTAAGGACATTCTCGTTGCTCAGTCATGTATTTTAATTCATTACAAGGTAATTATTCTCTTTCCTCAGATTTCTGCCTGTCCTGTGGAACTGCCAACATTGAAATTTTCCATCCTCTTTTTGAGGGAAGCCTTTGTTTTAAGTGCAAGGTGTGAATCGATTCTTGTGTCTTATCTGTTTAGTGCAAAATCATAAAATTAATATGCTACTTCCTATTTGGTGCCCAGAGTATCATTTTTTTTAATGTGCATGTTTTGTATTTGTGTAGGAGAACTTTACAGAAACACTGTACAGGTATGATGATGATGGCTATCAGTCATACTGCACCGTGTGCTGCGCCGGACAAGAGGTCATTCTCTGTGGAAATGCCAGCTGCTGCAGGTTTGAACTCCAACTTATGCAAACTTAAACCTTAATGTGATGTTAACCATAATAACAGGTTGTTTTACAGGCTTTCTTTTTTCCCCCACTGTTTAGGTGTTTCTGTAAAGACTGTTTGAATATGCTGGTGGGACCAGGGACGTTTGATAAGCTGAAGGACGTTGACCCATGGAGCTGTTACATTTGCCTGCCCTCTAAGTGCTATGGCGTGCTCAAGCTCAGGCCTGACTGGAGTGTTCGTGTCCAGGAGTATTTTGCCAATAACAGTGCCTTTGAATTTGTGAGTGTCATTCTTATACTCCTTGTGTTAGATATGTACCTGGTCATATTCAGATTTTATTTTTTAAAAATACACTACCATTTAAAAGTTTGGGTTTAATAGGACTTTTTTTAAATTTATAAAAGAAGTCTCTTCTGCTGATCAAGGCTGCATTTATTTTACTTATGAATACAGTAAAAACAATATTATTGTTAAATAATGCTATTACATTTTTAAATAACCATTTTATGTTTGAATATGTTTCTGTTTGAATATTGAATGTATGCGGTTTGAATACGTTTGTCAAAGCTGTATTTTCATCAGCCATTACTCCAGTTATCTGTGTCACACAATGCTCCAAAAAATCATAAGATGCTGATTACACAAGTATGGAAAACCAGAGTGATGTTTTAATATGTAGAACACTGTTTTTGTCCTTGTTTTAGGAGCCACACCGAGTGTATCCTTCTATTCCAGCTCATAAGCGTCGTCCAATCAGAGTCCTCTCCCTGTTTGATGGGATTGCAACAGGTATGCTCATTTGTTTTGCTTTAATATTAAGGGAATATTTCTACCCCCTCAAAAATTAAAAATGTTTCATGATATCAGGATAGTTTTCAATAATTAATTTTTGTGTTCCCCAAAAGAAAGTAAGTCAGACAAGTGTGGAACAAGATGAGGGGGAGTAAATAATAAGAGAATTTTAATTTTTGGCAGAACTATTCATTTAAATCAGTTTGAATCAAAGGAAATGTTGAAACAATGGCATTTATTATTTTTGTCTTCATTTACCTTGCAGTTTGTGCAATAGCAATGAATTATACAAGGTTTTTTTTTTTTTTTTTGTAGGCTATCTAGTCTTAAAAGACTTGGGCTTTAAGTTGGAGCGCTACATTGCCTCTGAGATCTGTGAAGACTCCATTGCTGTTGGGATGATCAAGCATGAGGGCCAGATTGAATATGTGAAAGATGTGCGCACCATCACAAGAAAACATGTACGTATAGAGCTTTTTCGCAAGAAATATTAATTTCCTTCACATTCTTCAAGTAGTATACAGATTTTAACAGTTAACTAGATTTAATGGCTAAACATTGCTATTTTATATACAGTCTTCCTCATATCTGTAAGAACCCTGTTGAAAAAAAAACAGCATATCCTGGTTAGGTGTGTTTTGAAGCATGGCTGCTAGTTTAAGCTGGTCCTTAGCTGGTCATGTGCAGGAGCAGCCATGCTTCAAAACATACCTAACCAGTATATGCTGTTTTTTTCAACAGGGAACCAGGGCAAGTCACTGTGGAAAGAACATTTTTAAACTTCCCTTTTGTCATACCATTTTGTAGCTGGCCGAGTGGGGGCCATTTGACCTCTTGATCGGTGGAAGTCCATGTAATGACCTGTCCATGGTGAATCCAGCCAGAAAAGGTCTTTTTGGTAAGATATATTTATAATTTTCTTGTACTTTATGCTACCTATTCAATAGAATTATGAAGATTTAGGTAGATCTGAGCATGGTCTTTAGTATTACAAGAGATTTATGTAACTCAGTTTCAAGAAGTAATATTTCAGCATTCTATATTATTATTTCTCATGTTCTTTCAGAAGGCACTGGTCGGCTGTTCTTTGAATATTACCGCATGTTAACCATGATGAGGCCGAGAGAGGATGACGATCGCCCCTTTTTCTGGCTCTTTGAGAATGTTGTAGCCATGAGTGCCCACGACAAGGCTGATATCTGTCGTTTCCTGGAGGTAAAAAGACTTTCTCTTTATTTTTCCCACCAGGCTAGAGGTGCTGTCACATCAGCAGAAATGTTGCAAAATTTAGCACATCTCACACAGAGCAGAAGTCACTTATTATTGTTATTATTACACATTGTTTGAACTTGAACTTGATGCAAGCTTTGCATAGGAAAATCTTTTGCCCTCACAAGATATTCCCAATTGCATGGATTCCTGTTAAAACGGCTGGATTTCACCTACCAAAAATGGCCAAACAATGCTTAATGTGAAAGCACCTTTATACATGCTGTTTACCAAAGGTGTTCCCATCTTACTCACATGAGCATGTTATTGTTGTCATTTTTGTAGATGGTTATGAATTATCGTGCATTTATCTGTTTCCAGTGTAATCCTGTGTTGATTGATGCTGTGAAAGTAAGCCCAGCCCACAGGGCTCGCTACTTCTGGGGAAATTTACCTGGAATGAACCGGTATAAATGCAGGGACACATAAACAATATCACACATACAGGTGCATCTCAATAAATTAGAATGTCGTGGAAAAGTTCATTTATTTCAATAATTCAACTCAAATTGTGAAACTCGTGTATTAAATAAATTCAATGCACACAGACTGAAGTAGTTTAAGTCTTTGGTTCTTTTAATTGTGGTGATTTAGGCTCACATTTAACAAAAACCCACCAATTCACAACAAATTAGAATACTTCATAAGACCAATAAAAAAACATTTTTAGTGAATTGTTGGCCTTCTGGAAATTATGTTCATTTACTTTATATGTACTCAATACTTGGTAGGGGCTCCTTTTGCTTTAATTACTGCCTCAATTCGGCGTGGCATGGAGGTGATCAGTTTGTGGCACTGCTCAGGTGGTATGGAAGGCCAGGTTGCTTTGATAGCGGCCTTCAAGTCATCTGCATTGTTGGGTCTGGTGTCTCTCGTCTTCCTCTTGACAATAGAGGTCAGGCGAGTTTGCTGGCCAGTCAAGCACAGTAACACCATGGTCATTGAACCAGCTTTTGGTACCTTTGGCAGTGTGGGCAGGTGCCAAGTCCTGCTGGAAAATGAAATCAGCATTTCCACAAAGCTTGTCAGCAGAAGGAAGCATGAAGTGCTCTAAAATTTCCTGGTAGATGGCTGCGTTGATTGTGGACTTCAGAAAACACATTGGACCAACACCAGCAGATGACATGGCAGCCCAAATCATCACTGGCTGTGGAAACTTCACACTGGACTTCAAGTAACATGGATTCTGTGCCTCTCCACTCTTCCTCCAGACTCTGGGACCTTGATTTCCAAATGAAATGAAAGCTTACTCATCCCTGAAAAGAGGACTTTGGACCACTGAGAAACAGTCCAGTTCTTTTCTCCTTAGCCCAGGTAAGACGCTTTTGACATTGTCTCTGGTTCAGAAATGGCTTGGTAGCCCTTTTCTTGAAGATGTCTGAGCGTGGTGACTCTTGATGCACTGACTCCAGCTTCAGGTCACTCCTTGTGAAGCTCTCACAAGTGTTTGAATCAGCTTTGCTTGACAGTTTTCTCAAGCTTGCGGTCATCCCTGTTGCTTGTGCTCATTTTACCCAATTTCTTCCTTCCAGTCAACTTTGCATTTAATATGCTTTGATACAGCACTCTGTAAACAGCCACACCTGTCAGTAATGACCCTCTGACTGTGACTTACCCTCTTTGTGGAGGGTGTCAATGATCGTCTTCTGGACCACTGCCAAGTCAGCAGTCTTCTCCATTATTGTGGTTTCAAAGAACAAGAGATACCCAGAATTTATACTGTAGGGATGGTCATTAATTGAAACTCAAATGTAAAATATTCTAATATTTTGAGATACCGATTTTTGACTTTCATGAGCTGTAAGCTCTAATCATCAAAATTAAAACAAAAAAACTTTTGAAATGTTTTACTTTAAATGCAATGAATCTAAAATATATTAAAGTTTCACTTTGTGAAATAACTTACAAGAAAAAATGAACTTTTTAACCACATTCTAATTTATTGAGATGCACCTGTATCTGTAAACATAAAGTGTAACTTCATGGACATGTATGCATGTTCAGTAATAGATGTATGCACAGATTAATGTGAATTTGTGTTTATAGACCACTTGCGACTTCACTCACTGATAAAGTAGAACTGCAGGACTGCCTGGAGGTCGGACGAACTGCAATGGTAAACAGGTTTATTGTACCTTCTGACAGAAAAGTTGATATTTTGTGAATGAAATTCCTTTCGTTTTTAGTTTTAGTTTACAGCAGTCCTAGAAAAGATACATTTGATTGCCTGGAATCTAGGGTCAACTAAGTTATATGGTAGAATGTTAAAAACAATTACATCTTATTTCTTCCTTTAACAAAAATGACTTAACAATTTTCTTTTTTTACTGTATCATCAGTTCAACAAAGTTCGCACTATCACCACCAAGTCCAACTCCATCAAACAAGGGAAGATGGGGCCTCTGCCGGTCACCATGAATGGAAAAGAGGACTATCTTTGGTGCACTGAAATGGAGAGGTCAGATATATTTATATTAATCTAATTTTACTCAGAGTTTTGCCTTACAGTTTGCATATAGTAAGTCAGTGGGTTTGTTTAAAAAGTGACATAATGTGGCTCTAAACAAAATTACTGAAATTTTATTTTGTTTTGTTTTTTTGCACTCAGAATATTTGGGTTTCCAAAGCATTACACAGATGTGAATAATATGGGGCGAGGACAGAGGCAGAAGTTGCTTGGGCGGTCCTGGAGCGTTCCCGTGATCCGACACCTCTTTGCCCCTCTGAAGGATTACTTTGCTTGCGAGTAAAGCCACCGTCTGGTCCAGGCAGCACTGGCACTGGAGGTCCAAATTAAGTCTCTCAGATAAATGAATTTTTGTTTTTTTTTCCTGCAGATTCTGACCTCACAGAATATTATCAAATTTTAATGTTGCATTTGTTCTTAAGTTCAGAAAGCATGTTATCCTGATGATTTATCCTTGGAATGCACAGCCACTTTTAGATTGGATTTTGAACATCTTAAGTACTGTCATTTTTAACTTGTGTACTTTTAAAATGATTTTAATGCTGGAGAGAGCCACACGATACTCCACCCACTACCTCAGTGCCATTCTGTGATTTGTTCATTTTCTGGAGGAATACAGCTTTATGCCTATTTATAATTTAATAAATAAGTTAATATTAGTTTGGTTTAGTTTAGCAGTTTTAAACTTATGTCAGCTTTTTATATCACATTTTTACATTAAATCATTTCCGTGTTTAGGAATAAACATCCTGTTGTTAAATATTGCATTTCAGAATTTTTAAAATGATGTTTTATAGTACAGGATGTTTGGCCATCATGACAACTGTACTAAGTCAACATTTAAATGTTTTCTTATTTAGGAGCATCCATTTAACTGAAATGAATGTTAATATACACCGTAGATGACTTGGGTTTCAATTAAACTGCGTATTGTTTATAGGAATACATGCAATCTTGTAGTGCTCCATGTATTTAGAAGCACAAATGTTGTCTGTGCCATTAAATTTTACTCAAAGCCTTGGGCTGACGATAGAGTTGAGTTGACAGTAGCCTTCCAAAGCTTTACCATTTTTTAATTACTTTTTAAAATTGTAGTCTTGATCATTTTGAATTAATTTGCAGAGCAACACTGCAGTTTTAAGACTATTTTTGCCATGAGCTAGCATTTTAGTCCACACTCTCATCATTTTACAAGAAACAGGTCATCGACCCTTAGGATTAAGTATTTTGTTTTTCAATTTGCCCATTTGTTACCTGTACGCACTTCCGATTTTAAACTGTTGGCTGAAACTGTGGTCACTGCAGCATTAATTTGTGTTGTTTTTGGTGAGGATTTAGCATACTACAATATCTAAGTGAGAGTTAACTGAAGCCTTTTTGTAGAACATGCTGCAGTGTGATCAAGGGCTTAAACTCTGAATAAGTGCCTACACACTGATAGGCTATTTTTTTATGTAGAAAAAAATTGTGAACTGATTGTAACTGGCATGACTTCAGACTACTTTAAAGGGAATAATTTTGGCTACTTTGTCTAATGCAAGTGTCTAAATTATATCTTACCTTTGAAATGTCTCAGAATACATTTCGTTATCAATTGTGGTCCACTGTCAGTGTGAAATTAGGTGCTTCAGAATGTGTGTATAAGTACTGTGTTTTCTTTGTAGTTGTTTAGCATGTCTTTTTTTAGCATTATGTGGATCATGGTGATTTGTGGTTCAGACTCTCACAGGTCAAAGCTAGTGTGACCATACCATCCTCTTTTTCCCGGACATATTCTGGCATGGATTTCTATCAATCGATTGTGTACTATACCTGCATGCTGTTGGTCAGATTTATTTTCAGTCATTACCTTCATCAAGTATAAAAACAATAGGAAAACAAATCCATTTTAGGTAATTTAGAAATCCCATCCAGGACATGTCTGGGGAGGAAAGATGTATGGTCACCCAAATCAAAGCTGATCTTCAGCTTTTGGTAGTTTTCTAAAACTTTATACCAACTTACTCAAACTAAGCTTGATTAAACCAGTTTTAGTGAGGCATGGGCCAGCTTGAGGTGTATGTGTGCTTTGGTGAAATATCATTAACTGGATGTCTATGTCTTGTAGCGAAGCTTTAGAAATTAAGAACTGTGTTGGTGCTGTGTTACATGTGATTCTTGTAAAATGATGGTCCATGTGTAATTGGGAGGTGCAGTATTGTGTTATAAAGAATAACTTCCTCAGGTCTTTTCAACACCAGCAGGCCTCATAGGACCGTGATCTTCAATGTCACGCTTGATTATTTTTATTCAATTCTTTGTGAACAGAATATGCTATATATTTGTACCCTTGAAATTGCCCTTAATACCTCTTTTTTTCCCTGTTGAATGGGTCATTCAAAACTTTGTGTTTTGGTGCTAAATGATATGCTAATGATGTATGTAGATCTAGAATGTTTTTCCTGAACTGATGATTGACAAGACTGGTTAAGTTTTAATCTTTTGATATTTGATATAGTCTGCTTACCTAGCTTTAATATTCCATGCTTGTACTAACATCAGTAAAGAAAAATAAATTGCACCAACTTTGTTTTTTCTGTCTTTTTTCAATTAATATGCTAATTTAAGTGTTTTATCAACCCACAGAACAAAACATTCAATCCTTCAGACCAATGCGTCAGATTTCTGCTTGCTTTGACTTAAACTCTTTGTTGGGTTTTTTTCTTGCTGGTGTAGTAATGTGCTAAGAAGCATGAGATGGATTACTCGCACATTAAAATTTAGTTCAGTAAAAATAATATTTAATAGATGAGATAAGGGTTGGGGGGGGGTTGATTATTACCTTTATTATGACAAATTGAAGCAGTTAGCAAAATGTTTATTTCCTATCGGCGGATGCTGACTTTTAGAGAGAGAGCAAGCGCAAATTCTGGCAGTGGCAGGTCGTAGCGCTACTTCCGGCAGCTGCCAGGTCGTTTCTGCAGGACTTTTATTTTGACATCTGTGATTAGTTAGTAAGCGTCTGCTGTGATTTTCAGGCTTACAGCCCGAGTCCCAGCCTGCTGCAGAAGCGGCGCTTTACGAACGACACGCCGGTGAAACTGCAGCCCGGTTCAATCACATCCAGAAACAAATGTAAGATAAAGGCGTTGATTTGATTTGTGACACGCACAACAGAAACACTTTACTTTACAGAAAATCAATACTTTATTGATAGTTTTGTTCATTTTGACGATAAATGTCATCTAATGTTATGATTTAAATGTTCAGCAGTTAAAAAGACAACGGTTAAAACGTATAACTAGAGCATAAACTCTTTGTATGAATACCCTATTAAAAATTCTGACAGATTAACGTTAGTTGAAACCTTTGATTGACGTTAAATCGGAATCCTAAAAAGTTAACAAGAGACACACTTTTTAAATAAAGATCAGATTTTTATCCCGTAAATAATGTACTTGATTTAGACCTTAAAACTCGTAGATGGATGTAAATATACAGCAACATTAAAGTAGGAAGTAAAGATGATGATGTAGCTGGGCTGAAGGGTGTGAATGTGTGTTTAAGGAAATGAGGCTTTAACTCTTTTCCCACAATCTGTCTGTCCAGCAGCTTCAGCGGAAAAGTGTCTCCATCAGCTTAAAATCATCGGTTTTGTCCCAGCCATGGCTGTGAACGTGTACTCGACTTCAGTGACAAGTGAAAACCTCAGCCGCCATGACATGCTCACATGGATAAACGAGTCTTTACAGATGAGCCATGCCAAGATCGAGCAACTGTGCTCAGGTCAGTGACCAGCTGTCTGGCCCCTTCAGTTTACACACCCAACTTGAGAGTTTGAGATAACCATAAAGCCTAGTTTGCATTTTGACCATAAAGATTACATATAATATTAGTGGGTCATAGATTGGCTGTCATTTGCATGCTGAATTTGTCGATGTCTGAGTCAGCAGTTAGTGAGGGAATGGACAAAGATAGTACAGTGCAGGGAGGATGAAAGGCTGTTTTGTTTGGGTTGGGACCTGCACGGCCTTTTTCTCTTTTAATTCCGAAATATTTTATATTATTTACTGACTATGTCTTTAATAACGTGTTTTAAGGTGCTGCTTACTGTCAATTCATGGACATGCTGTTCCCATCATGTATTCCACTGAAAAAAGTCAAATTCCAAGCCAAACTTGAGCACGAATACATCCATAACTTCAAACTCCTTCAAGCCAGCTTCAAAAAGATGGGAGTTAGCAAAGTATGTCAACCAGTTAAATGCATTAGCACATAAATCATGCGTTCCATTTTGCTACACAAAATATATTCATAATGTACAATATGTGTAGTTGTGTTACTAATTTGTTACGTTTTGCGTCTCTGTGCAGATTATTCCTGTTGACAAGCTTGTGAAGGGCAAGTTCCAGGATAACTTTGAGTTTGTGCAATGGTTTAAGAAGTTTTTTGATGCAAATTATGATGGGAAAGAATATGATCCGGTGGCAGCTCGACAGGGACAAGATATGCCCACCAATCAGAGTCCAGCAGCAGCCACGGCTAACAAACCAAAGAAACCCAGCTCAGGTATGGAGAAAGTCCAAACAGGAAGTTCTCAGTACCATTTCAGCCTATTTTAGGCTTATCCGAATGGTTAAAATAGCATACATAAATGTCCATCTAATATTCAATGAATGATTTATCATTTTAAAAAATAATTATCAACATATCAGTGTTTTGTTTTTTGGTTCGTATATTCCTAGTTCATATAGAGACTAGCATTATTGTCGGAAGCTAGCTGTCCTAATGCTAACAGGTGCATGACAGCTGCAGCTGTTATGGATTATGAGGCCAAAATATGTGGGTGTGACCCAGTCATGCACCAGTGGGCCAGTCCTACATGCTTTAGCTGTTTTTACATTTGTGAGAATGACTGGAGCCTGACAATGCCTGTGCATGGATTTCTGTTCGCTTCAGACACAGGCATCACACCTGCAGTCAAGCCAATGGCCCCTGTTGGTAAGATATTGAGAACTGCGAGTTTTAGTTCAAGCACATTGTTTACAAGGTTGCTTCACCTCTGGGTATTTTTCCTCACATTACGGTGATTCCTACATTTCCAAGTACTGCATATTTTAAAAGAACAAGTCATGCAGTTCTCTTTTGGGTCTGTGGCACTTGTTGGTGGAATTATTCTAAAACAACTAGAATTTTTCTTTGCGTTTCTTTCTTTTTTAATTTCGGCTTCAATATATGAAATAAAACCATTTAATAGTTTATTCAATTAGTCAGTTTGAGGCTAGAATTGACCCTTTTCCTCAATGCAGGTTGATGAGTATGTATAACAAGGTGATGGATGTGTTCTTGATGTTCAGCTCCACAGCGTTCAGCCACAACACCTAAATCTGCTCCAAAAACAGCACCAGCTGCAACGCGAGGCACAGGAACAGGCGGCGGTGATGAAGAGAAGGGAGCACTCACTCAGATGGTAAGACTTTACAAAAAACAGTAAATGAAAAGGATAAATGCATTTACTTTAGCATCATTTTCACTGTGTTCAGATGCTTTAATTTGAAACTTTTTTTAAAATCAGCTTACATAAAACAGGCTACAGTTGGTTATTTTTTGCGTAGTTTAAAAAAAATTATATTCATATTATATATATATATATATATATATATATATATATATATATATATAT
>JAFVLL020016128.1:64908-113128 GCA_021397915.2 Tor tambroides
TTATTTTTTATGATTATTTTACTTTCTTTTATGTAAAGCACTTTGAATTACCATTGTGTATGAAATGTGCTATATAAATAAACTTGCCTTGCCTTGCTTAGTCAGATCTGCTTTTTTACTAGTCTTATGTTCTGACTAGTCCAAATGGCTACAGTAGAGTTCAATTAAAAAATTACTAGTAAAATAAAAAATCTTACTAGTAACATTTCGAATAAGTACTAGTATCTATTACTAGTTTCTAATAAATAAGCACTAGTACCTAATGAATAAGTACTAGTATCTAATTAATAGGTAGTAGTATCTAATGAATAAGTACTAGTATCTATTGAATAAGTACTAGTATCTAATGAATAAGTACTAGTATCTATTTAATAGGTACTAGTATCTATTTAATAGGTACTAGTATCTAAAAATATGTATTGGTACCTAATGAATAACTACTAGTACATAAAAATTAAGTACTAGTCACTAGTGGAATACATACTAGTCAAAACTGAATAGTTGATATCTCAATGAATGATGATCCCCATAGAAGTCAATGGCAAAACTTTTACATTTGTTACTAGTAATAATATAATAGTTACTAGTCACTATTGAAATAAGTACTAGTATCTAATAAGTACTAGTATCTAATGAATAAATACTAGTATCTAATAAATAAGTACTAGTATCTAATAAATAAGTACTAGTATTTAATCAATAAGTACTAGTATCTAATGAATAAGTACTAGTACCTAATAAATAAGTACTAGTATCTAATGAATAAGTACTAGTACCTAATAAATAATCACATCTAATGAAAATGTACTAGTATCTAATGATTTAGTACTAGTATGTAATAGTAACTTTACAAAAGATAGTACCTAAAGAATAAGCACTAGTAGTTAATGGAAATGATACTATCTAAAAAATAAGTACTAGTAACATTAGATACTCGTGCGGTTTATAGATTAAATGTCAAAGCGGCTTGCCATACTCGGAAACTCTATTTCCGAGTCCCAGTATATACGATATACGTTATACGTATTTACAATAGCTATCGGAATGATCGTAAATACGAGTTTCCTAATCGGAAATTAGACGTGAACGCCTAGTGGGAAATTCGGAAATAATTTTGATAGTTTCCGAGTTGGGCGGAACATAAACTTTAAACATCGTGGAGGGGACAACCATTGCTGCTGTCAATGCAATTCTCACAACAACTACATCTCGCTTTGTCTTGTCACTAAAGTAGTTTATTTATAGGCTATGATCGATCATTTGAAGCATATTGTAGGCTGTTTTATAAACAGTGAATTAAGCATGTATTTGACCGAAATTCCAAAATTGCCAGCAAACTCCATTTGTAGCATGGTGAATGTATTGTCAACCAATGGGATGCAACATTTTATTTTCCTTTGGTGGAATGCAAAATTTTCCTTTGCTAGTCCTTTGCTGGTCTTAAGCTGGTCAGACCAACTTATGACCAGCACATGACCAGCAAAGGACCGGTGTTGTGCTGAATTCTGACCCCCGCCAGATTTTATACACGTCCAGAGCAGTTTACTTCTAGCTCCATTGACCTTTATTACACACTTTGCAATTCCTTCCCTCATCCCTGTCAGTCAAACCCAAAATCAATCAAGATGATTGGCTCGAAAAGTCTCACAGTGAGGAGACACAAACACAGGCAGCGCTCATGCTGTGGCTGTGTCTGATTGGCTGTGACATGTGCAGCGTGATCCCCTGTGGTGGCTGTGAGCTCCCTTATCCTGGGAGCTTGTGATGAGTTTGATCACACCTGTCAGGACCTGACCTCTAGTATTGTTTTCTGTCTTTTCCCATCTCAGTTGCTTACCGCTCTCATTCATTGTCTTTGGTCTTTCCCGCAGGGATTTTATCCTAACCTTTCCCTTTAAAAACACACACAGTTGCCTAAAGAACATTTTCTCTGCTGATGTTTTGAAAGCTTCAAAACCTAACACTGCTCAATACTACCCAGAGTACAAGAAGTTGTAAAACTTATTAAGAATAGTTTAACTGCTTATGCAGTTGGTCATTCACACATTGGTCATGCATATTTGCAGAACTGATCAACATAAAGTTGCTTGGTTAGAAAATGACTTCTGTGTATCTGTGCTTCATACATTGCTACACTATTGACAACAAACAGCAGACCTTTTTGCCTGAGAAATTTCACTAGTTTGACTGAAATCAACAAACCCCAGTCAGCAGCAATTTTTCAAGCAAAACTTCTCTTTCCTGAAGTAGGTTAGAACCAGACTTACTCTTTCCTCTCACTCGTAGGGTGTTGCTTCTTGATAAGACAAAGCCTACCTTGACCCCTGTGACCCTGCTGTGGTCTAGACCAGGCTTGACTAGCACTGAGTAAGATGGGATTTGTCATCTCAATAGCGAAGTCACTGTTGTGATGAGCCGTCTGAGAGCTTAGGTTCATTTATGGCTGAGGGTGAGAGTGGAGCATTCCTGTTAGAAAGCACTTTTCGGTTTGCTGCTATTTTTAAAGCAAGTGAATCTGTATGTGTTATTGTTGTATGAGATGCTCCTTCTAAAACTATTTAAAAAAAGTTATAGGCTCCTAGGTGCATATTAACAGAGGGACCATAAAAAAATTGTACTTAAAATATATAGAGAGAGAGAGAGAGAGAGAGAGAGAGAGAAGACCTAGCTATACACTTTGTAAGACAGAGTATTCATATAATTTCAAACTTGAATAACTTTCTTTTTTGACAGAGCTCTAGTGGAGACTTTTGTTAAGATATTTTTGATGCAATTACAATAATCAAGCTCAATCTTAACCTAAAAAAATCCCAAAACTTAACCCAAAACTTTTCATATTATGTGCACTTGGTCTTCACTTTTGACATCTGCACTAGTCTTCCTCATTCATGAGAGACAACTTCTCATTCCTGAATGAATTATTCTTTTAGGCCAAATATTTTTAACAAATAAGTTAATCTAGTTAAAAAAAATCTAGTTTACTGTTATTGTTTTAAATCCTAAGTAAAAGAAAAACCACAAAAGGAAAATCTTTCCCACAGTCTTTAGAATATTTCCCTATGTTCTATAGATAAAAAGTCATACAGGTCGGAGAAACATGAGGGTGAGTAAATGATGACAACTCTAATTTCACTATCGCTTTAACGTGTGAAAGACCCAGGTTTTCAGTTCTTAAATTCTTCACAAACTTGCTATGCATAATTACTAGAGAAACAGTATGCTTTAACCTTAAGTTAAATCATCACTTTCTCGGGCATGCCAAAAGAGACATTGTGAAATGTGCATTAGAGAGATTTATGTGTGGGTTTAAGGTATGTCGTAATGAAACCGTTATTTTCAGTTTCAAACAGCACACATCTGGAGGGGACAGGAAGGAGAAAAGATAAAGACCACTGTTGTTTTGTCGAGCAGCGAGCATGATAGGGATCGCTGAGAACCTCTTTCACTTCTGATAAGGAACTCACTTCAGTTTAAGTTTCCATATTCCACTGGACAGTCAACATCAATAACTTAACATAAACATTAAAACACATAGTCTACTTTTGCTCCTATGTCCTGTTCTCTCTTGTGATAAGCTTTTTCCTATTTCTTTTCAATTTACTCTCATTTCCAGTCTGTTGTTTTACCATGAGGGTTATAGCTGCAAATTCGCTACATTATTTAGAAAGAATAGAGAAGTGGTCTGTAAAATTTAGGCATTTTCTAAACCCTCTGACAGTTTCCTCCTATCATTGCAATTCCGATCTCATAATGTAATTCACACCTCAGCTGTAATCACTAAACAGAACTGCAAAAATAGCTGTTTTCAAACAGGTTTCCCAAACTCTACCATTGGTTATAAAAGCAAATAGCCTCGCCCCAATCTCAGTGTTGATTTTTGTCAACTGGTTGTAATGCTGCCACAAAACTTCATTGGAAAATTATCCAACTAATATGTCTCCATATAGCTGTATTTGCAGATGGGATAAGAGAAACACACAAAACAGAAATGTATTAATGAAAGAAAAAGTAAAAAAGATGAAGATTGAAAGAAAGAGAGAGAGCGTGAGTAAGAGAAAGAAAGAAAAAACAATTCATGGTCTGTTTGTCACCTGTCTTGTTTGTCCAGCTGCTTTGCCTTTAAACAAATTACCGACGTTAAAACAAAAATACAACTGAGTTTTAAAGGGATTGTCTCCAAACCAAACTAAATCCAACTCTGTCAAATTGGGTAACTCTTTGACTCCTTTTCTCACCTTCTCTTTCTTTTTTAAATTTACATATTTTAAGTGTTAACATGCTAAGGACTTTGTCACTTTGTGTTAAACAAAGGGGGTTGTGCTTTTATCACTTCTGAAACATTTATTTCTCTTCAAGCTCCAATATAGCTACTTTATTTACATAATCATTCTTATGATAAAAAAGCAGTTTGCCCGAGATGGGCTGAATTACCGTCTTCCAGAACAGAACGAAAAACACCAGTCATGTGTTGATGTGTGGCTGAATGTTAACAGCTTGGTCGCAAACAGTGGACTAAATTGAGATTTACAAACTAAAAGGATCGCCATTTGTTTAAAGTAGGCTACACAAAACTTAAGTACACAAAACTACACATTTGCTAAAGACTGCAGAATAACCAATTCAAATTGCCCCGCCATTTTAGGCGGTGAAAAACAAGCCCCTTTCCCGAAGCTTTTTCTGGCGCCGCCCGCCATTTCAGTGTCACTACCACTGTATAGAATATTGAAATTGGAGCCATACATGACGTTATTTAAACACGTTAACCGTAAGCGTTATGTGCGTTTGACAATAAAACCAAAAACAACAACAACAACAAAACAACGCAATTCCTTAAATGTAGGTTTGATCTCTGATGCTAGTGATATATACACTATAATCCAAAAATTTACGATTGCAAATCCATTTAATTATTCACTAACAGCTCACCAACTTTTTGCGCGTCCCCGTCACGTGGCTTTGTGATCAATCTATGCATCACTGACCATTGTATCAGATGTGAGTGACAGTTCATTTAATAAGCTTAAATAAAAAGTGAATCATTATGTTCTGCGTTAAATAAAGTTGTCCAGATGAGCAAGGTATAAAAACTCAAAGTACTTTTGCTGTATAACTTACATTTTTGTATTTATTTTATTTTCATTTTCACATAGGCTATTTCATGGAAATGTTCAAAATGTGATGTATGTGCTTTTAACAGAACACAATGGATAAAATAAGTGATATGGATGTTTTTAAACTGTGCGATAAAAAAAATCGCGATTTCCCCTTCTTGGCATCAGAGTCGTAGCTAATGGTTACGAATTAAACAACTAGACACAGCTTCAGTTCAAACTTATTTCACATCTGAATCTTGACGTGAAAATACCGTTGCCGCCGAAAAACACCACACTATTTCGTACGTGAGAAATCTTAGCTAGCTAGTTAATGCAGCGTAGGACCTCCTACTTTGGTGTGTACAGGCCAATCCTTGTAGCACAATGCATATGTTGGGGGAAGGTACTGGGTAGATTGGGGATTACATTCTAGACTGGGGAGTAGCGAGGTTTTCGGGACCAAGGTACAAATAAGGTAGGATATATTTGATGTTTTTAAAAGCACGTTTTGATTTGTCATATTTTGTGAAGAGTTACGATTCTACTGAAACATAAATCATTCTTATGTTTCACGGTCCGATACAGTTTCGCGGTGTCTGAGCGACCATTACAGCTACACAAAGACATACTAACAAAGGCAACCGGTCTTAATACAATGAGAAGACGGTTAAGGTTTATAAATAATAACGGGTTCACTAAACTGTCATTATTTGCATGTTAGCCGATTACACCTGGGTTAAGCGACTTGCAAAGGTAAAATCACACAAATGAAATAACATTTCAGTATCGCTAGCGTTAATCCAGTCGTTTTGAAAAGGTCCAAAAAGACAGTAACGGTCACTGACAATATGACATAATCGCATGCTACACAATTTGATCATGTCATCCTACCAATAAATCAACTGCTGAATATCTAAATGCATGTTACCTGGTTGTTTATTAGCCTATATCACGTGTCTGTTTCATTACTTTCATTAGATTTCTTGCGTTCATTGTTTGAGAATCATGGTGTATCAAGTTGTTACCACTGGTTAAACCTGTAGAAGTGAAAGCTACTTTTAAGCGTGCAGTATTCGCGGCAAAAATTACCCCGCGAGATTTTCGTGAACTGGGGAGGAGTTGTTTAACTCTGCACACTGACGCAAGAGAGAGGCTGTAGTCTTTTTAGTTTTGAGGAAGTCCAACATGAGCCAGACTAGGCTCACTGGACTTCAGAATACAAAACAACAATAAAACATTATGCCTATTATATTAACCTCAAAACATGTATCTCACATGCAACTTTACATGATATAACTCATATGCTTCTGAGATTAACTTCACATTATACATCTCATATGAATCTAAGAGTAACTTACATTACCCGTATGCATCCATACCCAGCGTTAGATTCTAAATAAATAAAATTATACATTTTGTGGAAAAAGAGAGAAAATGTACGTGAGCAAAGTTCCCTAGTTACATGTTTACTTTTTTTCCAAATATGCAGTGTAATTACATTTGATTATGATTTATTGCTACTAACTGCTGTCTCACATGCATTATTATTTTGCTTATGAAAGCATAAGATGGCTACCAATGTTAGTCTGGACCCCAATAACTCTGATGACAAGTGCAGCCGCTATGAAGTTTTGTCCTGGATCAACGAAACATTACAGACTAATTTTACTCAAGTGGAGCAATGTCGTTCAGGTACTGTTTAAATTTTATTATATTAATATCTACACATTGCCAACAGCTTTAAACCAAACTTACACGATTCTTTCTTTTTCTGTTTTTTTTTTTAAGGTGCATGTTTTTGCCAGCTTATGGACTTGCTCTTCCCAGGGTCCATCGACATGAGCAAAGTAAAGTTTGAGTCCCAAAAGAGGTCTGATTTTAAACAGAACTACAGCCTTCTGCAGACGGCTTTTCAAAAATCAGGCGTGAAAGAGGTCAGATTAACCTAAATCTATTCTTTTACTCCCATTAATCCTCCTGCATGTAAATGTTGAAATTTATGTGTGTAAGTTTGGTTATATGTCTTAGGATGATGTTATTCTGTTTAGTCCATCAAGTGCTACAGGAACTACACGCTGGATATTTAAATGTGAATCTTGGTATAATTTGAGAAGTAGGTTATCTGACAAGCTCTTTACAGTACATTGATTTTCTCCTTTTTTGATGCCTCTTTCAGCCAGTCCCTGTGAAGCAACTCCTCACAGGAAAGTTTAGACCCAGTTTCACCTTTCTGAAATGGTTCAAGAAATTTTTCTTTGCTAATGAGAGGCAAGGGAGAGAGTACAACCCAGTTGAAGCTCGTAATGGTCAGGATATTATACAGGTAGATGAACCTGTTAAGTCTCCAAAATCCTGGAAAAGTCCACGTGAATCTGGTGAGCCTCCATTATTGTGCGTTCAGTTTTTATTTTTCTTTCTTTAGTATTATTTATTTTTCTCTTTTTTTAGTATGGTGAATTTGACTCTTTTATTTGATTAATTTTTCCCACAATCATGGAAAATGTTAAAATATGCCCCAATATCTATAAAAACATCAGTAGGACTGGGAAATCTGTTTGTCATTGAAATAAATATACTATTCCATCACAACACTGATGCAACTTGTATTCCGTTTTATACAGGCAGAGTAAGAGATGAGTCTGATAAAGACATGGAATTGAATGGAAGGAGACAACCTATGACTTACGATCCTAAATGGGAAAGAAACTTCAGATGGATCAGAGCCAGCCATATGGGAGACAACTGCGCTTACTGCACTTTGTGTGACCACAGTATCGTTCTACACGCAGGTTTTTTCGATCTGAAGCGACACCAGCAGACTCAGAAGCATATGAAGCATGAGATGGGAGGATTAAATTCATGTGGTAGAAAGCAGATTGAAAACTCCATTTCCTGTAGTGAAACCATGCTTCTTTTCATTCAAAACCATTGCCTCTCCAGTTTACCCTCAAGGATCAACAAGGTCTCCCAACGTACTGCAAGCTACATCCTCGGCCTAAATTATCCAAATGATATTGTTTCTGCTTGTAAGATGAATCCGTACTGTATCTACATATACGGGCAGGTGCCACTTGATGCAGAAAGCAGAGAAAGGACCTCCTGCCATGTGGTGCTAGTGGGCTTTTTTGAGGAAAAGCGAGCAAGTTATTGTATCCGTCTCCTTGATGTCTTTCAGGCTGAAGATGATAGCTCTGTATCTGGATGTTTACACAATGTCCTACAAAAGTTTGAGCTTCCTGCTGGCAACATGGTAGCTTTCTACGTTAATGACCAGGAACAGACCTCAGGAAGTGTTGTGTCACAGATTCAAGAGCTCAACCCACAGGTGATTGATCTTGGTGGACTTTACAGCGTGCCTAACTCTGCCTGCAGTGCTGGTCTTCAAGCTCATTCCAGTGAGGTTCAGGAACTTATTGCCAACATCTATGAACACTTCTCAACTTGTTCCACCAGCAACGACAACCTCAAGATGCTGTTTGCGGGCATTGATGGACTTAAAGACACCAGCGCTCCCCTCTCACACAGTTGTGAGGAGTTTTGTGTGCTCGTTCAAAGGATGCTTGGAATGTGGAGTGATTTGATATCATACTTCACCTCCTGCGATGAAAGTAATGATAAAGCTAAGCAAATTTTTTCGCAGTTGGAGAATCCTAAAATTAGGATCACCTTGATGTTTCTGGATCATGCTCTTGGACCACTCCGTGCCTTCGAGCAGCACCTGCAACAAAGCAAAGGCTCTGTTCGTGCTGATCTTGTCCAGATCCTTCGAGAAGCAAGTGGACTCCTACGTTCGTATGCCTCCAGCTTTCTTCGCCCTCAAGCGGTCATACGTTACCTGAAGGAACGAGACGCAACCATCCTGGAGAACTCAACATTCTGCCTTCCTGCTATGGAGCTCAGTCTGGGTGGTGTGGTAGAAGACTTCATTTCCGCCAGAGAAGAGGAACTAGCAGATTCTCTGAACGTGTTTTATGATGAGTGTTTAGCTTTCTACAAAACTCTTACGACCTCCATCGCTGACAGTCTACCTCTGAGCGATAGTGTCCTAAGGGGCATTTCACAGCTCCTCAGCCCAGCAGGAAGATTGAAGCTCACAGGAAAGAGTATAGTTGACCTTGCTGTACAATTTGGCAGCTGCTCCAAACCTGAGGATTCTGCTAAGCTCACAGATGAGTTCTTGGAGTACCAGCTTGTAGAGGATGAAGAAGACACATCTTCGACCCTTACTCTGGAGCGATACTGGTGTAATGTGCTCAAGACTTTTCCACCGGAATCCATCTTCAAGAGACTTGTCCTCTGTTTTTTGGTTTTGCCCTGTCCATCTCTTGAAGCAGAAAAGATCTTTGCACAGGTATAAAGTACATTCAAAGTATTTTGAATTTACCGTTCATTCTATCGTTCTATCCATCCATCTCAGTTAATATTGTCATGTGTTTACTTACTCACAGGCTGTTGAAAATGGAGATGCTGCTCATTGGGATGATAGTTCAGGTGAAAGTGACACAGATATGACAAAAGAGCTGGATTCCAATGATGACTCTTCTTTAGACCACACTGAAGTCAAGATTTCACCTACCAGAAATGGGCGAATGAAAAAAAACAGATGCAGCACATCAGGTAAGTTATCATAATGGCCGGCTCGAATGCTTCCTTTTTTTTGTATAAAAAATGGCAGCAACAATCACTTAACATGGTTAAAAAATGTACACCAAAATGATTCACATTGACATATATCATCAGTCTCCAACAATTGTTGGCAAACCTAAAAAAAGCATCAACCTACACAGAAAAATGCTCACAGACCCTCTAATATGTAACTTGTGGAATTTAGGGCGCCCAGGTTTTTAATTGGTCCATCTGAACGCCAAATTGTGCTTTCAAGGAAAGGGCTGCTATGATGAGCACTTGTGAGGAAGAACTAAAAACTGTGACTAATTATTGGGCTTTGCGAGGTTAATGACTTTAAGTTTGAAAGATATTCAAAGTTGCATTGCTGAGGAAAAAGTTTGGATCAGATTATGTCAGGGCAGGCTGACATTGGCTTTCCCTTTTTTCATTGTGAGAAGCAGCTCATTGGTCACTGCCAAGACCATAAGAGGCTTCAATGTTTTCAAAATTTCTGCGTGTATTGATGATTTGATGTATTGTTTAGGCAAAGTGGCTATAGGGGTGCGGTTCTTTGCCAGAAAACCTGTAAAGTGATTCCGACAGCCAGAGGTCTAGCTCTGCAAGACTAATATCTGGATTAAAGCACATGAAGATGTAGAAACACCTTCTGTCTTGCATGTTATTAACATGGGTGCTAAAGGGTTCTCCTCATAATACTGTATTACTTTCCCAATTAATTGTAATGGATTAATTTAGTGCTGTCATATACTTTAAATAGTAAGAACAATAAAATAATCAAATTGTAATCTATACTATTTTTTTTTTGTGTAGCTGTATAGGGCAGTTAAAGTTCTATCCAGTCAGATCCAGCAGAGGTTGGTTAGATTGATGTAAACAATCTGCTGTTTTCCAGAGATGGTTCAACACTCAGACACAGTGAAGCCATGTGTGGTGCAACTGGAGAAGATCACCAGTCAGAGAGGTGTGAATAAAATGCTTAAGATGAGTTTAAGAGGTTCTAGAGCAGCTATAGAATAATGCTTTATGATCTCAATCGCTTCTGGTGGCAAATGTCTGTTGGTCTGAACTTTCTTCCTTTGCTTCTACCCTAAAAGCTCAAGAAAGTTGATCCATTGGACTGAAATTACAAATGTAAATGCTCTGTTTGTCTGTGCTCAAAGTAATATTAATTGTTGCTGTCCTTGCTCCTCCTTTGCACATCTCAAAATATATCAATTTATAGTTGATTGTTCAATTTAACTATTTAAAACATGTTATTTCCCTACAGAAATGGACTTAAGGAAAGATGGAGCTGATGATGATATCTCGACTGGTCGCACGATACATGAGGTAATAATAGTTGGCTGAGGAAAAACACTATTAAATGTTTTATTAAACTATTAAATGATTTGTTTTTAAAAAAGGAATTCATTCCTGAGGGTCAATGTAAATAGTGGGCTGGCCAGTGTGTATATTTGAATGGGCAGTGAAGATACTGAGAATGGGGTCAGAGCTGGGTAGATTACTTGCAAATTGTAATCCGTTACTGATTCCAGATTACATGACAAAAAATGTAGTCAGTAACGTAATCCGTTACATTACACATTTTAGGTAATATAATCAGATTACTTTTAGATTACTTTTAGATTACTTTTGATTTAACTCGTTTATCACATTGATTTAAATAGCATTGTACCATAATGATGTAAAAAGAGTAAGAAAACTTGTTCCATTCATTGTAATTTACAACATGAAGTGCATTAAACATTATATTACATCAAGGTTTCCCAAACTAGGGTTCGTAAAGGAACTGCAGGGGGGTTGTGAGTTTAATGAAAAGTTGACAATTAATAAAATCATAAAAAATTTAAATGAAAATAAATCATTTTAAAATAAACTCCCTTTCGAGGAAAGTCTCTTCACTCAGCGGCCATATTTGCAATGCCTCCGGGCAGCTCATACAAGACCTTAATGAATGGAGGAATCCTGAAATCTCAAAAACTGCTCGCTGAACTCACAATTAAATTACATATGTCAAATCAGCAACAAAAATCTGAAATTAATTGCCCCATGAGTGTTTCTTATGCTCAAATAGCGTTTAAAAAGCTTATTTTTCAGGCTAGACCAGCCAATGCGCATGCGGAGTCATAACGTGCATATACTGCCCATGTGCATTGGCTGGTCTAGTCAGGTTTCTATGGGAAATTTGGCTCTTTCATTTAGAAGGTGGGACTATTCCTCCATATTGCGTGTTGCAGTTTCTCCCATTCATACGAATAGGAGTGAACCATCTTTGTATTTCTATAGTCTTTGTTTTAAATAAAACACTTACTAAAAAAGATGAAATATTTTTATTTACCTGCATACCATGTGATCATTAATCAACATCAAAGAAACCGTGAACATGCAAATGTGATACTTAATTATTGAAATATTTATTTTAAAATCTCAGGGGTACTTAAAGCAAATATATTTGGTGAATAAGGTTTAGATGTTTTTTGATGGCCTCTCAGATCCATTGTGACACTAAAACAAATTCCTTGTATGCGCAAGCATACTTGTCAATAAAGCTCTTTCTGATTCTGATGACAAAAAGTTTTGGAATGCCTGCACTACATGTAACTAAGAAATAACGTGAATATGTGCATTTTAATTAGTTATATTTAATAATACATGGTTAAAAACCTACAGAGTAATAATTCAAATAAAAATGAATGTGTTCAGTAGTTGATGCAATGTTGAAACCCTTCTTAAACCTGAAATGATTTTTGTAAATCCAGTGGTCAAATGCTGTCGCCACCAGACTAATGACTGATCTTTGTGTGAATGTCCACAAAACTGGACTATATAATATGTATATAATCGGTAGGCTATTTTAGAAAGGAAAATTTAAAAGATGAAAAAGAGAAATTAGGGAGAATAAATGAATTATGAATAATTTATTGCTATTGTGTGAATAACATGTAATCCATAAAAAAGTAACTGTAGTCTGATTACGAGTATTTTCAAATGTAACTTACTCTAATTACAAGTACTTAATTTTTGGAATCTGATTACGTAATCCAGATTACATGTAATCAGTTACTACCCAGCTCTGAATGGGGTGGATGATAAAATGCCAATAAAATGCTAATACATATAAATATAATACATATAAATACAGTAAATATGCTAATACAACTTTTTGATTTTAAAAATGTTTTTAAAAGTAGTCTTCTGCTGACCAAGGCTGCAGTAATATTTTGAAATATTCTTAAAATTTAAAATAACTGTTTTCTATTTTTATAACTTTTAAAATGTAATTTATTCCTGTGATGGCAACACTGAATTTTACTCTGAATTTTCAGCAGCCATTGCTCATACTCTTCAGTGTCACACGATCCTCCAGAAATCATTCTAATATGCTGATTTGGTGCTCAAGAAACATTTCTTCTTCTTCTTATTATTATTGATAGTGAAAATGTTTGTGCTGCTTAATTTCTGTGATAGTTTTTCAGGATTCTTTGATAGAAAGCCTAATATAACATCATTTATTTGAAATCTTTTGTAACAATTCTTTAAACTTTTGATCTAGTTAATGTGCCCTTCCTGAATAAAAATAACAAGTGGTTATCGGCAATACTGAAAATCTGGTCAACATATCAGTCTATCACTACTTCTAGTCTAATGGTCAGACTTTTGTTAGTGAATACTTTTGCTTAATACTATTTCACATTGTATTGAGATGATGAAGCAAACTAAGACTGATTAGATCAACTGTAGTTATCACAAGAAAAAAAATCACTGGCACACACACACAAACCAACCACATCATTACACTAACCTCTCTTGATTTAGCCTAACATCTTTCTTTCCTGTTTTACGTATCTGTACTGTAGCACCCTGATACTGATTATTTCACTGTAGGAGTCAAGTGACCTGAGTGACAGCGTACATGTGTGTAATTTGTGTGCATATGTATGGGTCTATAGGGCACCGTTAGGGGTATATATGGTTGGGAGAGCAGCTTACGGCAGAAACCACAGGAACGTACTGTCTTTCAGGCTGGTACAGGCACCTGGAGCAAACCAGTGAACCCAGACAAGGACAGCAAACCAGAGGCGGTATGTACCTGCCCAGTGCTCTGTCTGGCTTATCGCAGGTGTAGAGGGTCCGCCTCAGTTTTGTCCCATTCACGCTCTCTGTATTACATTGAGCTGTTTTCATAAGTGATGGATGCCGCTTTATGAATGTGTGCATGAGTCCTGTGGTTTCCTTTCTGGATGGTAGACTAGTCTTTGGAGTCTTCATCTTCGTCTGATGTTCCTCCTGTAGCTATGTGTCCATGTCTGTTTTTCCTCTGTAATTGCATTCTTAATGTTCTGCATCTGCTTCTCCATGGTGTTTTTTATTATGCTGCTTTGGAGCAATATGTGTTGTGAAAAGTGCTTTACAAATAAATAAAGATTTATTGTTTTCTGAGTCATGCATGCTGTACTGATACACTAACATACATAAAGATAAAGCTTCAACAAGACTTTCTCAGTAGTTAGCGTTGTGAAAGCTAGTAAAGGCAGATCAGCAGACTTCATTAAATTTGGGTGTTATTTGTGTGTGCTTTCCACATGAAATGTTTACTGTCTAATTCAAAAGCATTCACTTTAGATTTTGTATTCTTTCTTTGTGCATGTTTGCTTCTCACTAATGTAGGTCAAGAACAATGCTCGTTCATCTGCATCAAATTCAAGCCCCAGATCTGGAAAGAGAGAACAAGCGTACAACGTAAGTCTTAAAGGTTTCTAAACCTCTCTTTAATCTCACTGCAAACCTGACTGTTTGTATATGTTTGTGTATTTTTGTCACTAATGTAGGACATCCAAGGCATCCATGTTATGAATGTAGCTTGTAGTATTGACTGTCTGTTTCTTTCTGTGCAGGATGGAAAAGGTTATGCCATTGGAGAGCTTGTGTGGGGAAAAGTAAAGGGGTTCTCTTGGTGGCCTGGACTGGTGGTGGCGTGGAAGGGCAGAACGCTTCCTGTGTCTATGAGGCGCGTGGAGTGGTTTGGAGATGGCATGTTTTCAGAGGTGAGGACTTTTTACTTGCTTTCTTTCTCCTGATTCTCATTTGAGAAATACATTTCGCCTTATTCTTTAAAGGATCCATTTCATGTTGAAGCTCTTGTTGATCTTAGATTCATACAGAGGAACTGCTGCCCTTTGCTGCATTTGCAAAGTGCTTTTGTAGTAAATCCTATGAAGGTCTGCCTACCTACAAGAATGCCATCTACCAAATCCTAGAGGTACAGTGGAAAGACACTTGACCGTTCTTTTGAAAACTGGTGTTGGGGAGCAAGGACCAGTTCTTATTTTATTCATATTTTAATATTGCATTATATTTTTATGTCCTTGTTTAGTTGGCAGCAGAGCGCTGTGGGAAGAATTTCCCCCCTTCTGAGAAGAAAGGGGAAGAAGTGAAGGCCATGCTGGATTGGGCATTTGGAGGCTTCCAGCCCATGGGTGCTGATGGCTTTTTGCCTCCTGTGGGTATGTAAAAAAACAAAAAAAAATATCTGTAATTTAAAAAACAGTTGGCGATTGACAGCAATTTTGAAAGTTCATAATAACAGAGAGTACCAGAGTGACACCTGACTTCAGTTGCATGACTTCACATTGATCTGAAAATTAAGTCTATACACAGACGTGTCAAAAATAGCAAAAGCTCTTTAATAATAAAACCTTGATCTGGACTGATTAACAACAGTGCCCTCTGCTTTTCCATTTCACAGACAGCTCTGCCAGTAAAACTGAGTCTGATTCCTCTGTGTCTGATTATCAGCCTCCGGCCAAGAGGAAGTATGTCAGCAAGAACAGACAGTCAGCTCAGGATTACACCAGAGGTGTGATACGTTAGTCTGCGTATAGGCCATAAATCCTGTTTTTATCTCTTAAAAAACTGAACAGTAGATTTTTATTGATGTTTTTAGGTGTTTACATCTTCTTTTTTTTTCGCGAGAAAACGCCTGTTTTGTTTTCCTCTTTTCAGATCAAATGGTCTATGAGGTAACCGTTAAAGGCAGAAACATTGAAGGTGAGTCACTTAAAATTCAGAATTTTAGTTTATTAATGAAGCTATTTTAGGTCTCAACAATAATTGAAATTCCTGTTTTTCCTGCTGGGCCAATCAGAAAACCTGGAGATATGAGAAAATTTTACATTTGTGGCCTGAATGTCCCTGTCTGGAAAAATTTATGAAATTATTACAAATTAATAAAAGGTCATTGTAAAATTGTGGAAATATAGTTATGCTTAGCTCTAAAATATTTCAGTAAAAAGGCTTCTTCTCCATAAAATGAAAATATAAAAAATTAGGAAAGGGTATTGTAAGGATGAAAGAACCCCAGATACTTTGATCTCCTAAGAAACAGACAATACAAACATGCACAGGCATCTTCAAGACACCCCACAGAGTGGAGGTGCAGGAAACGTCCTTCCCTTCTGTCCATTTGTTTCTTCTTAAATCCCCTCACCCATCCTTCCTTCTACTCAGTCAGCTCAAAATGGTCAGTAGTAGAATGTAATGTTCTACATTAATGCAAGTGATATTCACAGTCATGTTTGGTATCATTTGAATTGTCTAAGGGCGACTGGTACAATGGTCTCATTCTTATAAGAAGTAAACTAAAAGGTAATACAGATCCTAAGAGTTTAGAGGGATGTTGCACACTGTAGAGTGCGGGTCAGTTCTCAGGGTCTTTCATGCAAATTACCTTCTGTCCCAAGAAGTGATAACACTACTTGATCAATGCAAATTCCAATTGTTAGCAGCTGTCTCCATCTCGGGGGATGTTGGTCTTGGTCTGAAGTACTTAAGGAAATGTTGCAAAAGGATCAGGGCCTTCTGTAGCTGGAATGAGCCCATAGGATGAAGTGTGTTCACACACTTCATACTATGTATTTTTCTCAAGTCAGGTATGCATGTTACTCTTAGATTCATCTTTGAGATTTTGATGTTTTGTATTGATTTGATATCTTTGAATTGGCTGTATAATTGACACAATACATATTTACCTGACTGATAATAAATTGTTACATTTGATTTTATTCTGACTTACTCTGAAATTATTTTCTCAAGTAGATTAAGTGAAGGCGTATGTTACCGCAAACATGCGTCCAGGGTTAGTACAGACTAGATCTCAGGTTAGATGGAGCATGGGGCACATCAGGTGAGTTTCTAGATTTCTGACTAACTGCTTGACTTAAGTTGTTATGCAGCTGCATTAACTATGGGGGGCTAGGTAAAATACTATTGAGATATTAGCATGGTTCGGGCATATTTCATAGTACTAGCCATAACCTCTGGTTATTGTCTCAGCTTTAGTCAAGTTGTTATATAGTTAGACAAACTATAGGGGGCTTGATAGAAACACTACTGAAGTATCATATAGCCATAACCTCTGATTATTGTTTGAGCTTTAACTAAGTTGTTACATAGGTGACTGTAGGGGGCTAAACAGAACCACTATTTAAAATTGACAATCATGAAGCGGTCTATTAAATAGTTAGTCATAACCTCTGACTAATAATCAGACTGGAGGGTTTGTGACCGTGGGGTACATGTACATCGGCCGGCATGATACACCCTGAGTGACATAGATTCCTAATGAACGAGTAATAAAGTAAAGAGTTAACTAGAATAATCAAATGTCAGAAGAATAATAATTAGAAACAGACGATTCGAGGTCATAATAAAATGGAGTCAGATTAGATAATAAAATGGAGTCAGATTGGAATTCATCCTAAACTTAATAACTTTGCACGTTGAAAAGACCGAACACGCAAGAAACCTTCATCCACCATTGGATACCGTCTTTGGGCCAAGTGCGTGGACCTTACAGTATGTAGATTCATTGGTTAAAAGATGTGGAAAAACACCAGGTTAAATTTGTATTTGCACTGTCAATATTTTCACAGTTGTCACCACAAGGAATCACGCCTTTCATTTGATCATTTTATTTGTAGCACCTTATTTTTGGCTTTCGGACATTCTCATTGCTCAGTCATTTTAATTCATTACAAGGTAATTATTCTCTTTCCCCAGATTTCTGCCTGTCTTGTGGAACTGCCAACATTGAAATTTTCCATCCTCTTTTTGAGGGAAGCCTTTGTTTTAAGTGCAAGGTATGAATTGATTCTTGTGTCCTAGAATCAATCTGGGGTGCGTTTCCCAAAAGCATCGTTAGCCAACTATGGTCGCAAGTTCCGCCGTTACCAGCATAGTTCAACGATTCGTTGTTTCCCGAAACCATAGTTCAAACGAACGTTCCCAATCAGCGTCACAAACTTAGTGGTTGGAACTGCAGCTCTAGACCTGAGGTTAGAAGCATAGTTTCTTGTTAATAAGATATATGGGCTTAAATAAATATGCTCTTGGGCACAACAAGCAAGCTAACATGCAGTACTATCTGTATCTTCCATTATATCTAAATATAAAATGCATTTTAATTATGTATTTTTGCGCGTCCATTATAAGCGCCGTTTTTGAGAAGTGCGCATGTGCATAAATGCCTAAGGGAACCCCCGGAGTATGACGTAAGAGGGAACCTGCGATGAATCAAACATCAAATAAAGCACAATGACAGGGAACAAAAAATAGTAAATTATTCAGTAGTTGCCATGTTCAATACAGCAGCATCTTAGAGATCTCTAATCAGTTAATTAGCATAAGTTATTCCTCCACCACATGCGTGCGACGTCATTAACAATGGCCCTATGTTTTTGAACTAATGTGGTTCAAACGACGGAGATTCTACCGTGTTCGGGAAACAGTCGTGACTAGCTAGTTTGTTTCCAAAACAATGCATTGTACTATGGTGGTTAATCAGCCAGTTAAGTTGTTGTTCGGGAAACGTACCCCTGTTTAGTGCAAAATCATAAAATCTATATGCTACTTTACTGTTTGCTGGCCAGAGTGTTCATTTTAATTTTTTTTGGATGTGCATGTTTTTTTGTATTTGTGTAGGAGAACTTTACAGAGACGCTGTACAGGTATGATGATGATGGCTATCAGTCATACTGCACTGTGTGCTGTGCCGGACAAGAGGTCATTCTCTGTGGAAATGCCAGCTGCTGCAGGTTTGAACTTATGCAAACTTAAACCTTAATGTGATGTTAACCATCGTAACAGGTTGTTTTACAGTCTTTCTCCTTTTTTCCACTATTTAGGTGTTTCTGTAAAGACTGTTTGAATATGTTGGTGGGACCAGGGACGTTTGATAAGCTGAAGGAGGTTGACCCATGGAGCTGTTACATTTGCCTGCCCTCTAAGTGCTATGGCGTGCTCAAACTCAGGCCTGACTGGAGTGTTCGTGTCCAGGAATATTTCGCCAATAACAGTGCCTTTGAATTTGTGAGTGTGGTTCTCATACTCCTTGTGTTAGATATCCAAATAGTCATATTCATATTTTGCTGTTTGCATTACCATTTTAATATGCACTGCCATTCAAAATTTGCGGTTTGTAGGACATTTTTAAAATTTATGAAAGAAGTCTCTTCTGCTGACCAAGGCTGCATTTATTTCATCAAAAATACAGCAAAAACAATATTGTTAAATAATGCTATTACATTTTAAAATAACCATTTTCTGTTGGAATATACTGAATATATTCGGTTTGAATTCCTTTGATGGTGAAGCTGTATTTTTATCAGCCATTACTCCAGTTATCAGTGTCACATGATCCTTCAAAAATCATTATAATATGCTGATTATGTAAAAAAGAACATTGTTTTTGTCCTTATTTTAGGAGCCACACCGAGTGTATCCTTCTATTCCAGCTGATAAGCGTCGTCCAATCAAAGTCCTCTCCCTGTTTGATGGGATTGCAACAGGTCTGCTCACTTGTTTTGCTGTAATATTAAAGGAATACTTCCACCAAAAAAAAATTATAAATGTTTCATGATGTCAGGATAGTCTTCAAAAATTCATTTTTGTGTTCTTCAAAAGAAGGTAAGTCATAAAGGTGTGGAACAAGATGAGGGGGAGTAAAGAATGAGAGAATTTAAATTTTTGGCTGAAATATTCATTTAAATCAGTTTGAATCAAGGGAAATACTGAAACAGTGGCATTTATTAGTTTAGTCTGCATTTACTTTGATGTGTGCAATAGCAGTGAATTATACCAGGGGTTTTTTTTTGTTTTTTTTGGTAGGCTATCTGGTCTTAAAAGACTTGGGCTTTAAGGTGGCGCGCTACATTGCCTCTGAGATCTGTGAAGACTCCATTGCTGTCGGGATGATCAAACATGAGGGCCAGATTGAATATGTGAAAGATGTGCGCACCATCACAAGGAAACATGTACGTATAGAGCTTTATCACAAGAAATATTAATTCAAGTAGTATAAGGATTTTAATAGTTAACTAGATTTAATGGCTTAACATTGTTATATTAGATGCAGTCTTCCTCATATCTGTTTTAGAACGAGAGCAAGTCACTGTGGAAAGAACACTTTTAAACTTGCCTTTTGTCGTACTATTTTGAAGCTGGCCGAGTGGGGGCCATTTGACCTCTTGATTGGTGGAAGTCCATGTAATGACCTGTCCATGGTGAATCCAGCCAGAAAAGGTCTTTTTGGTAAGATATTTGTAATTTTGTTGTACTTTATGCTACCTATTCAATAGAATTGTGAAAATTTAGGTAGATCTGAGCATGGTCCTGTAGTATTAGAAGATATTTATGTAACTCAGAATTCTCATCTTCTTTCAGAAGGCACAGGTCGACTGTTTTTTGAATATTACCGCATGTTAACCATGATGAGGCCGAGAGAGGATGACGATCGCCCCTTTTTCTGGCTCTTTGAGAATGTTGTAGCCATGAGTGCCCACGACAAGGCCGATATTTGTCGTTTCCTGGAGGTAAAAAAGACCTTTTCTCTCTATTTTTCCCACCAGGCTAGAGGTGCGGTCACATTAACAGAAATTTTGCAAATATTACCACATCTCACACAGAACAGAAGTCACTTTCAAACCAAGCAGCATTATGTTTGAACTTGAACCTGATGTGAACTTTGTATGGGAAAATCTTTTGCCCTCACAAGATATTCCTGTTTGCTTGGATTCCTGTTCAAATGGCTGGATTTCGCCTGTCAAAAACGGCCTAACCGCACTAAATGTGAATGCACCTTTATACTTGCTGTTTACCAGAATTGTGTTATTGTTGTTGTTGTTTAAGATGGTTATGAATTATTGTGAATTTATCTGTTTCAAGTGTAATCCTGTGATGATTGATGCTGTGAAAGTAAGCCCAGCCCACAGGGCCCGCTACTTCTGGGGAAATTTACCTGGAATGAACCGGTATAAATACAGACACACAAATAATCAATCACACATATCTAAACATAAAGCATAACTTTATTAAGTATAGAAATGTATGCATGTTCAGTAATAGATGGATGCATTCACAGATGAATGTGATTTAAAACTTGTGAATTAATGTGAATTTGTGTTTGTAGACCACTTGCTAATTCACTCACTGATAAAGTAGGACTGCAGGACTGCCTGGAGGTCGGACGAACTGCAGTGGTAAACAGGTTTATTGCACCTTCTGACTGAAAAGTTGATATTTTGCACAAATATAAGTTTTCATTTGTAGTTTTAGTTTACAGTAGTCCTACAAAATATACATGCCAGGAATCTAGGCTCAACTAAGTTAGATGGTAGAATGTCAGAAACAGTTACATCTTATTTCTTCCTTTTTAACAAAAATGATTCAACAATTTTCTTTTTTTTATTGTATCATCAGTTCAACAAAGTTCGCACTATCACCACCAAGTCCAACTCCATCAAACAAGGGAAGATGGGGCCTCTGCCAGTCACCATGAATGGAAAAGAAGACTATCTTTGGTGCACTGAAATGGAGAGGTCAGTTATATTTATATTAACTGAATTTTACTTTATCAGGTTTGCATACAGTAAGTCAGTGGGTTTGTTTCAAAAGCAGCATAAATATGACTGACTTCTTTCTGCACTCAGAATATTTGGGTTCCCAAAGCATTACACAGATGTGAATAATATGGGGCGAGGACAGAGGCAGAAGTTGCTTGGGCGGTCCTGGAGCGTTCCCGTGATCCGACACCTCTTTGCCCCTCTGAAGGATTACTTTGCTTGCGAGTAAAGCCACCGTCTGGTCCAGGCAGCACTGGCACTGGAGATCCAAATTGAGTCTCTCAGATAAATGAATTTGTTTTTTTGTTTGTTTTTTTGTTTTTCTGTAGATTCTGACCTCACAGAATATTTTCTGATTTTAATGTTGCATTTGTTCTAAACGTTCAGAAAGCATTTTATCCTGATGATTTATTCTTGGAATGCACAGCCACTTTTGGATTGGATTTTGAACATCTTAAGTACTGTCGTTTTTAACTTGTGTACTTTTAAAGTGATTTTAATGCTGGAGAGAGCCACACGATACTCCACCCACTACCTCAGTGCCATTCTGTGATTTGGTTTATTGTTTGGAGGAATGCCGCTTTATGCCTATTTATAATTTAATAAATAAGTTAATATTAGTTTGGTTTAGTTTATCAGTTTTAACCTTATGTCAGCTTTTTATATCACATTTTTACATTAAATCTTTTCCATGTCCTGTTGTTAAATATTGCATTTCATAATTTTTAAAATGATGGTAATGTTATCATTCCACGGTGCTGTTTTATAATACAGGATGTTTGGCCATCATGACAACTGTACTAAGTCAACCTTTAAATGTTTTCCTATTTAGGAGCATCTACACTGAAATGAATGTTAATATACACCGTAGATGACTTGGGTTTCAATCAAACTGCATTTTGTTTATAGGAATACATGCAATCTTGTAGTGCTCCATGTGTTAAGAAGCACAAATGTTGTCTGTGCCATTAAATTTTACTCAAAGCCTTGGGATGATGATAGATTTGAGTTGAGAGTAGCCTTCCAAAGCGTTACCATTTTTTAACTTTTTTTTTTTTATGGTAATCTTGATCGTTTTTTATCAATTTGCAGAGCAACACTGCGGTTTTACGACTCTTTTTTTTGCCTTGAGCTAGCATTTTAGTCCATACTATCATCATTTTACAAGAGACAGGTCATCAACCCTTAGGATTAAGTATTTTGTTTTCCATTTTGACCCATTTGTTACCTGTACGCACTTATGATTTGAAACTGTTGGCTGAAACTGTGGTCACTGCAGCATTGATTTGTGTTGTTTTTTGGTGAGGATTTAGCATACCACAATATCTAAGTGAGAGTTAACTTTGAAGCCTTTTTGTAGAACATGATGCAGTGTGATCAAGGGCTTCAACTCTGAATAAGTGCCTACAAACTGATAGGCTATTTTTTTTATGTAGAAAAAAAAGTTAACTGATTGTAACAGGCATGACTTCGGACTACTTTAAAGGGAATCATTTTGGCTACTTTGTCCAGTGCAAGTGTCTAAATTATATCTTACCTTTGAAATGTGTCCGAATACATTTTGTTATCAATTGTGGTCCACTGTCAGTGTGAAATTAGGTGCTTCAGAATGTGTGTATAAATACTATGTGTTTTCTTTGTAGTTGTTTAGCATGTGTCTTTTCAGCATTAAGCAGATCATGGTGATTTGTGGTTTGGGCTTTGTCACAGGTCAAAGCTAGGGTGACCATACATCCTCTTTTTCCTGGACATATTCTGGCTGGGATTTCTAAATTGTCCAGGTTTTGGCTTTGTTTTCGTATTGACATGCTGTCTATGTACATGTATCTGCATAGATTTGCATGCCATGATTGATCGATTATGTACAGTGCCTGCATGCTATTGGTCAGATTTCTCTTCAGTCATTACCTTCAGCAAGTATGAAAACAATAGGAAAACAAATCCATTTTAGGTCATTTAGAAATCCTATCCAGGACATGTCTGGTGGGGAAAAGAGGATGTATTGTCACCCAAATCAAAGCTCATCTTCAGCTTTTGATAGTTTTCTAAAACGTGATACCAGCTGACTCTAAGCTTGATTAAACCAATTTTAGTGAGGCATGGGCCATCTTGAGGAGTATACGTGCTTTGGTGAAAGATCAATAACTGGATTACATATGTCTTGATGTCTGTCTTGTAACAAAGCTTTAGAAATTCACAGTAAGAACTGTCTTGGTGCTGTGTTACATGTAATTGCTGTAAAATGATGGTCAATGTGTGATTTGGAGGTGCAGTATTGTGTTATAAGGAATAACTTCTCAACACCAGCAGGCCTCAGGACCGTGATCTTTAATGTCACACTTGATTATTTTTATTCAATTCTTTGTGAACACAATATACTATATATTTGTACCCTTGAAATTGCCCTTAATACCTCTTTTTTTCCTGTTGAATGGGTCGTTCTAAAACCCGATCTCTTTTGGTGCTAAATGATATGCTAATGATGTATGTAGCTCTAGAATGTTTTTCCTGAACTGATGATTGACAAGACAGGTTTTGTTTTAATATATTTTGATATTAGATATAGTCTGCTTACCTAGCTTTAATATTCCATGCTTGTACTAACGTCAGTGAAGAAAAATAAATTACGCCAACCTTGTTTTCATCTGTCTGTCTTTTTTCAATTAATATGTTAATTTAAATGTTTTATCAACCCACAAAAAAACATTCAGTCTTTCAGACCAATGTGTCATTTCTGCTTGCTTTGACTTAATATCTTCCCTTTTTATTGTTGGTTTAGTATTGTGTTAAGAAGCAAGAGATGAATTACTCAAATAGTTAAAATTTAGTTTAGTAAAAAAGTAATAGAATAAGTAACTAATCATATAAACAACTAATAGAAAATGGAAATTACATTTATTTGATCCAAAGTACAGCAAAAACTAAAATTTTGAAATTTTTACTGTTTAAAATAACTTTTCTATTTGAATATATTTTATATATATTTATATGGGATCTGTGAGAAATTAATCACAAAATTAATGATAAAACACATTTATAATGTTACAAAAGATTTCTATTTCAGATAAATGCTGTTCTTTCTATTCATCAAAAAAAACCTAAAAATTCTACTCAGCTGTTTTCAGTATTATAATAATAATATATGTAAAAAAATATTACAAAATCTTACTGTTTTTGATGTACTTTGGATCAAATAAATGCAGGCTTGGTGAGCAGAAGGGACTTCTTTAAAAAAAACGTTAAAAATCTTACTGTTCAAAAACATTCGACTGGTAGTGTATATATAATTTAATTTAGTAAAATACATAACATAAATGTAACTTTTTAAATTTTCATTGTATTTTTATGTTAATACATTTAACAAAACTCTTGATTTCTTTAAACTTTTTTTTAAACTTGATTTCTTTACACTTAGTTTTTGTTATATGCGTTTAATTTTGACTTTTATGTTGTTGATTATTACTTTTATTTTGACAGATGGAAGTAGTTAGCGAAGTGTTTGTGTTTTTTCATATAATCGAATGATGACTTTTATTTTGACATCTGTGATTAGTTAGCAAGTTTCTGCTGTGGTTTCAGGCTTACAGCCCTTTTTCCAGGCTGCTGTAGAAGCGGTACTTTACGAACGACACGCCGGTGAAACTGCAGCCCGGTTCACTCACATCCAGAACCAAATGTAAGATAAAGGCGGTGATTTGATCTGTGATACGTACAACAGAAACGCTTTACTTTGCAGAAAAGCAATACTTTATTAGTAGTTTTGGTCTTTTAGACAAATAAATGTCATCAAATGTTATGATTTAAATGTTCAGCAGTTAAAAAGACAACGGTTAAAACATAACTAGAGTATAAACTGTTTATATGAATACACTATTAAAAATTCTGACAGATTAATTAGTTGAAAACTTTGACGTTAAAGCGGGGCGTTAAATCGGAATCCTACAAAGTTAACGAGCGACAACGTTTTTAAAATAAATATCAGATTTTTTATCACGTAAGTACTGTACTCGATTCAGACCTTAAACTCGAAGATGGATATAAATATACAGCCACACTGAAGTGACATTAAGTAGGAAGTAAAGATGATGTAGATGGGCTGAAGGGTGTGAATGTGTTTAAGGAAATGAGGCTTTAACTCTTTTCCCACAACCTCTCTGTCCCGCATCTTCAGCGGAAAAGTGTCTCCACCAGCTTTAAATAATCGGTTTTGTCCCAGCCATGGCTGTGAATGTGTACTCGACATCAGTGACAAGTGAAAACCTCAGCCGCCATGACATGCTCACATGGATAAACGAGTCTTTACAGATGAGCCATGCCAAGATCGAGCAACTGTGCTCAGGTCAGTGACCAGCTGTCTGGCCCTTTCATTTCACACACCCAACTTGAGCATCATTAATTTACTGACAAAGTTTTAGAGATAAACATAAAGCCTAGTTTGCATTTTGACCATAAAGATTATGTATAATAATAGTGGGTCATTTGCATGCTAAATTTGTCAATATCGGAGTCTGCAGTTATCACATTTTAGGACAAAGATAGTACAGTGCAGTGGTTTTTGTTTGGGTTGGGACCTGCATGACCTTTTCTCTTTTAATTTTTGAATATTATTTTATACTTTTCTTTGTTAATGTGCTTTAAGGTGCTGCTTACTGTCAATTCATGGACATGCTGTTCCCTTCATGTATTCCACTGAAGAAGGTCAAATTCCAGGCCAAACTTGAGCACGAATACATCCATAACTTCAAACTTCTTCAAGCCAGCTTCAAAAAGATGGGAGTTAGCAAAGTAGGTCTACCAGTTAAATTCATTAGCACACAAATCAATTTTCCATTTTGCTACACAAAATATATTCAATGCACAAAATGTGAAGTGTAACTTTTTTTTTTTTTTTTTTACTTGTTTTGAAACATTTTCAATCTCTATGCAGGTTATTCCTGTTGACAAGCTTGTGAAGGGCAAGTTCCAGGATAACTTTGAGTTTGTGCAATGGTTTAAGAAGTTCTTCGATGCAAATTATGATGGGAAGGAATATGATCCGGTGGCAGCTCGACAGGGGCAAGAAATGCCCACCAATCAGAGTCCAGCAGCAGCCACAGCTAACAAGCCAAAGAAACCCAGCTCAGGTAAGAAGAAAGAACAAACAAGACCACCTCAGTATCATTTCAGCCATTTTAAGGCTCATCCTAATGGTTAAAATAACATTCATAAATGTCCAACTAATATACAATGAATGTTTTATCATTTTAATTAATAATTATCAACATATCATTCTTTTTTTGGTTCACATATTCCTAGTTCATTTAGAGACTAGTGTTATTGTCGGAAGCTATAGCTGTCCTAATGCTAACAGGTCCATGACAGCTGCAGCTGTTATGGATTATGACCCCAAAATATGTGGGTGTGACCCAGCCACGCACCAGTGGGCCAGTCCTACATGCTTTAGCTGTTTTAAACATTTGTGAGAATAATTGGAGCCTTACGTTGCCTGTGCATGGATTTCTGTTCAATTCAGACACAGGCATCACACCCGCAGTCAAGCCAATGGCCCCTGTTGGTAAGATATTGAAAATTGCGAGTTTTAGTTCAAGCACATTGTCTACAAGGTTGCTTCACCTCTGCATATTTTTCCTCACATTATGGCAATTCCTACATTTCTAAGCACTGCACATTTTTGAAAGAAAAGTCATGCAGTTCTCTTTTGGGTCTGTGGCACTTGTTGGTGGAATTATTCTAAAACAATTACAATTTTTCTTTAAGTTTCTTTCTTTTTTTATTTCAGCTTCAGTATAAGGAATAAAACCATTTAATAATTTATTCAATTAGTCAATGTGGGGCTAGAATTTGAGGCAGGTTTATGAGTATGTATAACAAGGTGATATATGTGTTCTTGATGTTCAGCTCCACAGTGTTCAGCCACAGCACCTAAATCTGCACCAAAGACAGCTCCAGCTGCAACGCGAGGCGCAGGAACGGGTAGTGGTGATGAAGAGAAAGGAGCACTTACTCAGATGGTAAGACTTTACGAGAAACCGTAAACGAGAAGGATAAATGCGTTACTATTGCGATAAATTATGTTCATATTATATAATCTGTATTTTTTATTTAAAATATTTCCATGAATATTTTATTAATATTTTATGATAATAATAGTTATTAGTACTGTTAATAATAGTTAATAGTTATTTATTATTTTTGCTATTATTATTATATAAAATGTGTTGTAATTTTATTTTATTTTTTTAATGCTCATCTGGGCAGATAAATGACCTGAAGGCTACTATTGCTGACATGGAAAAGGAAAGGGATTTCTACTTTGGCAAACTGAGAAACATTGAGCTCATCTGCCAAGAGAAAGAGGGTGAGGGTGATCCTACACTGCAAAAGATTGTGGATATTCTGTACGCCACAGACGTAAGTGTATATGTGTTTAAAGAAAGTCTCATACTAAACTGTCTTCAGCCTGCTGAATTCTGTTTTTCTGTCTTTCAACAGGAAGGTTTTGTAATTCCAGAGGATGAGGTGGGAGAACCAGAAGAGTTTTGACCAATCCAGGGGTGACTGTTTAAAAAAAAAAAAAAATTCCCCGCTGGACACACAAATGTTCATACTGGCTGATTCCTGCCGTCTGCTGCACTTGCCTTTGGTCCATCATTTTGGACTTTGAATGTCTTTTTATTCAGGGAAGTTCTTTACCTTGAATTTTCAGCTTTTTTATTGACCATCAAACAAAATTATTTTTGTGAATGAAAAATAAAGTACTTAAAGGCTGTTTGTATAAAGCAGTCCACTGAGTTCTGACTTGCCAGTGACTAAACATACCCAAGGTATTTTATTCAAACATGAGCAAGCTATTCTGATCCATTCATTCTGTAGTTTAAAAAAACATGCAGCTGTCAGGTATGCTTTGCTGTTATCTAGTTTCTGATCTGTACATTTGACTGCTAGTTGACCAGTTGTGAGTGGTTCACTTCCTCTAATAAGCTCTGAAGCAGGATGTGTGTCAACCTTTTGCATTTCCCCTGTACAAGCACATGAGACCATGAGGAACCACTTGACAGTCATGAGAGGCATTGGGTTTGTCTTAACTGGCCAAAGCTGTAGAGCTGCAAATACCATCTTCAGGCAGCTTTTGATGCAAAGTTGGAGAAAGTTAGGCAGGTTTTTTGTTGCATGCTTTATTTTACAATCGGGATCTCACATTTACTATGTATTAAAATCGTATGCTGCCAAAAAAAAAAAAAAAGTAGTACTTAATCTGTGACTTTTGCATACATACAAAATGTTGTAAATCAGTCCACATTTTATAATTGGGAGACATTGATCATTTTTCCCATGGTTTTGACTTTCTGGGCATTTGAGAAACCGTGGGCTGCTCATGACAAGGTTTGATGTCCAGTTTTTGGAGTCCAGGAACCTCCTCCCCTGCTTGAATCATGCGGAACACCTCTGGAAAAGAGAGGGACGGCGGCTCCGCAATCGCATCTGCTGCATCTGACTCCCTCTCTCGAACCGCCTCCACATCACTCTGCTGCTCCATCGGTGTATTTGCTGATCGCCACAGCTCTGTTTAAGACAATTCAAAGCAATTCATGATTTAACTATCTTCGCTCCTCTGAGATTTAGTGATCAAATGTAATGTCGCGTTACTGACGTACCTATTACTTAAAGGAAATTTTTCAGTAGCCTAAATCGTGTTCAGGCTATCTTGCAAAAAAGTTACGCTTCTAAAATTGCACGAATAAGGCCTTTGAACTCAGCCTTACATTTTGTTTAAATTACTAGCACGTGCTTATTTATTAGATGCAAGTTTGTTTTTATTATTATACTCGGTTATGCTCAGTTTTAAGGCATCCTGCCTTTATGTCTACTAAGTATATCTGTCGCTTGACTTCCGGATACGTCTCCAACCCGTCCTCAAGTAACTGATTTTAAAATAAAAGTCCTTCACTCAAAAGTTCTACTGGTCGCATCTCGAAAAAACTTTTTTTTTTAATCCCTTGTATTTTACACACACACACAGCCTATATTTATACATATTTTAAATATGTTCAGTGCAACTTAAGTGCGGTATTTTGTTTACTTTTATTGTTTTTCTTTGCGTGTCAAATTCCTTTTCTGACTTAAAATCTAAAGTATGACTCAAACTATATCAGCCTTTAAGTATGCATAATGATAAATTGGTAGATATTATCCAGTATAATTCCTAAAGAAATATGTAACCACCCATGTAACATCAAACAATAACTGGTAAATAATAAAATTGCAAAATCACTTTTTATAGGCAGGAAAATAGTTTGCTTCATATTTTATCAATCTTTGAATTAGTTTTTTTTTAAAAGAACTGTATTAGAAATGTTTACACATTTCCCATGTACTGTATTTCCAAGCATAAAAGAAGAGATTTTCTGAGATAGTACAGACCTGTAGGAAAACGGACTTGGTCCTCTACCTGTAACCCTACCTGTGTTTAAGTCAATCATTAATAAGTGAGCTAAGAAAGACATCCCTTAGGCAATAGGAAGCCACCTTGGTATAGATTTGGCATAACTATTTATAGACAATTGCCTATTTATCTAAGCAACTAGGGTTTGTACCTAAACTGCTAACAGATAAGTGGGTATTTACTTATTTTGATCCTGACATCTAAGGGCTCCTAATCTAAATTTTTGTGTTTCGTGTGTCTTTCTGATTTCACTGAACAATGGGGAAGGCGGGCAACTGCACGTTCATGGGAGGTGGAATGCCTCTGTCATCTGAGTTCTTTAAAGGTAAGAGATTTAGCACACCATAATAATAATAGGTTCTTTAGATTATTAAAATGTTCTTCTAAAAAATTATTCTATTAAGAACTGTTTAATGAAAAATTATTTTGGGAATCCAAAATGGTTCTTACGTTGCATTGCTGTAAAAAACACCCTTGAAGCTTTATTTTAAAGAATTTGGTTTTGTTTGCTCTGCTCATAGTGATCAAGAATGATCTCTGGCTGTTCCTCCTTCCTGCTGTGTTTGCTGTGCTTCTGCTTGTTCTCTTCATGGAGGAGATCGGCTTCTTTCTGCGACATGTCCCCTCTCAGCGGCGTAGACGTCTCAGTCTGTGGATCCTGGGAATATATCCAGTAAAGCAGTACCTTCTCATTCAATTCATTAATTTCATTCCTTTAGTTATCCTTTGATAACATTTTGTTTCTTTGACAGGTCTTCGGAATGACATCTATCATTGCGCTATATGTTCCACGCTCCTCATTTCTGTGCAATTTCATTGCATCTCTGTGAGTGACTTTTGACTTCCACTGTTGTAATCGAATTGCACAATAGTGATCTGAATGGTCAGTCAAATCTGGAATGTTTTGTGTTTCTTGGCAGTTATCACTCCATTACACTCTTGAAGTTCATGGGTCTTATCAAAGACTTCTTCGGTGGAAAGACTCGCATGCTGGAGATGCTAGCAGGGGAACAAGTGTCTCCAAACCCCTTCCCTTGTTGTTGCTGTTGCTGTCTTCCTCTCTTCAACATCAACAAGTACTTCACATATACCTGCATAAATGTTTACCTTGAAGTAAATTTATAATAATTGTTGTGTTTCATTATAACAGAGAAATCTTAACTTTTGTATTCCATTAGGACCACTGTGGGCTGGATGATGGCTGCTGTTCTTCAGCTTTCTGTGGTCAGAACAGTCCTGTTCTTCCTCACTCTTGTCCTCTGGACTGATGAGCAATACGACTATGGGGATGTGAGTACAAAACACTATTGTCCTATTGTCCCAAAACACTATTGTCCCAAAACACTATTGTAGTTTAGTTTAACATTTTTATAATAGACCTATAAAGTAAGTAGTTTTGATTCAATTAAAATGATTTAATCTCTTCTTCAAGATCACAAATTTTTTCTTGAATACTTAGTTCCATTCATAAGGTGCTTAAGCATCATCTTTTATTTGGAGTGCACTAGGTCAAAAGTTTGGAATCATTTTTTAAGGTTTCTTAAAGTCTCTAATGCTCACCAAGGCTGTGTTTATTTGATCAAAAATACGGTTAAACATCTGTTTTCTGTTTTATATACTTTAAAAAAAAAAAAAATTTCAATGATGGCAAAGTTGAATTTTGAGCAGCCATTTTCTCCAGTCTTCAATGTCACATGATCCTTCAGAAATCATTTGATTATTATGAATTATTATTGGTGCTTAATTATTAATATTGTATTAACACTGTATTAATATTGTAACACATATTATCAATGTAGAAAACAGTTTTTGCTGCTTAAAATTTTGTGGAAACTGTGATATATTTTATTTATGATTTACACAAAAAATATGAAACAAAAATGTTTTTCAACATTTGTCCCCCTCGGTCTGTTTGTCCCCCTCGCGATCATGTTTTTGGGCTGGCCCCCTCGGTCTGTTCGCCACAGGGCCCAAAGGATGGCCCTGGACATGACCAATGATACTTTTAGAATGGCTGTAAAAGGCATGGTTTTCACTGGTTTAGGAAAAGAAATCACGCTCTTTTCAAAGTAGATTTGGCTTATTTTCTGAACCACATTATGTGACTCTTCATAATCTGTTTCTTTTAGGTGAATTCAGTTAATCTCAACATGTATGTCAACGCCATCATTGCCATATCCACGTTTCTGTCCTTCTATGGCTACTTGCTGTTTTATAAAGCCACAAAAAGGGCATTGCCTGGACATGGACTTCGAGCCAAGTTTATTTGCATCATTGTCATCCTGGTCCTTTGTGGACTACAGAGTGGAATTCTGGAAACAATGGGTGCGCTGAATGTCATCCCCTGCACTCCTCCCTTCTCTGACCTGTTTCGGTCTCAATGTAAGATTCATGAAACATTGCTATTGATTTCCCAAAAGTTTTAGGATCTGGAAACTGGTTTACATCCACTTGAATTCATTACAATAATGACTTTCTTTCATTTTGTCTCTGGTCTTTTTAAGTAATCTACCACTATTCTGTAGTTGTGGAAATGTTCTGCATCAGCCTCTTTGCACACCACACATTCCGGAAAGTTGAACCCTGTCATGACGAGGGTGAAGAAATGGAAGTTGATGTCATAACAGCTCTCAATGAAAAGGCAATTCAGACAGAAGATGAGCTGCCAATCGCTGTGCAGCTCCCCTCTCAAGAAGATGATCCATGCCATTCTAACCTCGGATACAACAGTGACAGTGAAGACAGCCTCTGTAAAATTGAACACGCACCACTGGACCGCTTCCCCTTCCCCTTCCCCTTACAGCACAGACTGCAAACTGTGGCAAACACTGAGAAAGTACGTACTACACAACCTGAGGTCTCCATGAGTGTGGAGCGGCCGACAATTACTGTCAGTGCTGAAATTAACCATGTCAACAGTGGTGGTGTTACTGTTGTATAGAAGAAAAAGAGAGAGAGAAAAATTGTATGTAGTTGTACAGTTATATACTTTAGTTGTGGTATTATTCCATTTTATATGTCTGTGATTTCACTGAGGCCAGGAAACTAAACCAAGGTATTTAAAAGTGCAGTGTAATGAATTGTAATTCTCACCAACATAACGAGATTTTATTACTTGTAATCTGTAATATAGTACCTTCAGTTTGCTGTTAAGCTTACTATTTAAATGTACTGTTTAGTACTTTTTTTTATAAAAAGTACACAATCATTTATAATTAGAATTTATATAATCTAAGACTAGCCCCAGATATAGGCTACATAAAAAAAAAAAAAAGTACATAATTATCAGTGGTTAAATTGTGGATGCTATAGTGTTTACATTTGAACCTATAAACCCTACATTTGAATTTACTCCTGTCAAAAATTAAATATGACGCAACCCTGGCGGTCTCTTTGCCGATTTAATTTTTATGCAGACAACTTCAAGATTTGTTCATTAAAATTGTAAAGTTTTTCATCTATATTTCTTATTCTGAATAATATAAAATCTAAAATAAAATAAAATAAATAAAATAATAAATAATAAAAAACAAATAGTGATTTTCAGTTGTTGTCACTAGACGACCTCATATTACGCACAGTGCAATGGGACTGACCAATAAACGTTAGGTATACTTCTCCTAGCTACAGCTCGACCAATCATCAACGCGAATGTCGTAACGCGTTTTTCCGGCATTGGGAATCCAGCCTGCAGCGTCGAGGCGGCCATGGCTCAAAATTTGAAAAGTAGGATTTTGTTTGCTCTCTTCAAATAGCGAACAGTGCTCTTAAGATGTACGTCTCAAATAAACTGCAGTGAACGAACGTGCGGTTTTAAATACTCTGGTACTAGGGAGCTTTTAAATAGTTAATAACATTACAGCAAGTGACACTAACGTGTTTAAGGTTACAGTAGTTTATGAAGGAATATACATTATGGAGCCCCTTACATATGGTTTAAGATTGCAGGGTGTCCTGTACACTTTCATGGGAGGACCTCCAGGCTCTGTGCCGCAGAGAAAGACTTGTTTGCAAGCAGCTGAGTGTGACAAAGAACAGCTTTAATGACTATGAAGTGGAGTGTCTGTGTAACTACAAAAACACAAAGTGAGTTCTACTCATTTCTGTGATCTAGTCATTTGTGGCTCCAACTGTTTGTCCTTATATCATATTCCCAGTTGACATGATTCATATCACTGTATACTTTAAAATATGCCTGTTCAGGGTCGAGAGTTCTTCCTGGTGATGTGGAAAGGCTACACAGAGTCAGAAAACACATGGGAGCCTCTCAGAAATCTTAAATGCCCCATTCTCTTACACCAATTCCGAGAAGACATGAAGGCGGCTCTGCTTCAGGCAAACAAACCGCTCGATTCAGAGTCTTTGAGTGCCCCTATTGTCTCCTTCCTTCTCCAGAAGGCCAAGCTGCGTATAAAGCTTCAGAAATGGGAAGACCTCATGAACCAGACCTGCAGGCACAAGGGCTGCATATTTGTCTATAATGAGGTCGACCTGGACAGGCCTCCTAAGAACTTCACCTACATTAATGAGAATAAGTTAGGGAAAGGTGTGGATGTGAATCCAGTGATAGTGGGCTGTGAGTGTGATGACTGCATCTCTCAGCCAGTTGACGGCTGCTGTCCTGGGCTGCTGAAGCATCGGAGGGCATATAATGACAGCGAACAGGTGAAAGTGATGCCCGGTGTGCCTGTCTATGAGTGTAACTCCAAGTGCCAATGTGGGCCAGACTGTGCAAACAGGGTTGTGCAAAAAGGTATTCAATATGATCTATGTATCTTCAAAACGGCCAATGGCAGAGGTTGGGGAGTGCATACACTGCAGAGGATTTACAAAAACAGCTTTGTTATGGAGTATCTTGGAGAGGTAAGCAAGTTAAAGGGATAGATCACCCAATAAAAGTCATTCCAAACCAGTATAAACACCAAAAATATTGTATTTTAAATATTAAATATAATATATTTATATATAATATATTAACCCTGGTTTCACAGACAAGGCTTAAGCTTAGTCCTAGACTAAAATGTAAATCTGAGCTGTTTCAACTGAAAGAAACTTGCACTGACTGATCTTAAAACATGTCAGTGCCTTTGTTTTGTCTTAAGATACACACCGGTAATGCTTTTTTCTAATGTTTATAAAAATGACTTAAATGTCCTAATTGAACTATGGCCTAGGCTATGCCCTGTCTATGAAACCAGGCCTAAGTGTGACAAAAGGTATTTTGAAGAATGCTTTAACTATTTATGTCTATACAATAAAATTTAATGATATTTTTCAAAATACATTCTTTTCTGTTCCACAGAAGAAAGTAAGTCATACAGGTTTGGAATGACATGAAGTTGAGTAAATGATTAGAGAATTGTAATTTTTATTTATTTTATCCCTTTAAATTGTTTAATTTTCTTCTGTAAATGTGGATTACTGACCTGCTGTCAGCTGTGTGTTACATCAGATCATCACGACAGAGGAAGCAGAGAGGAGAGGAGTGGTGTACGATAAGCAGGGCGTCACCTACCTGTTTGATCTGGACTATGTGGATGATGTCTACACCATCGATGCGGCTCATTATGGAAACATCTCTCACTTTGTCAACCACAGCGTGAGCACTAACGAACTGTACACATCATCTGGTCTCTCAATCAAGTAATTTGGAACAGATTCTTGTGAAGTGATATTTATTTATAAAAGGTATGGTGCATGAATATGTGTTTTCTTGATGTTAATCTTTAACTTACAACTTGTACTCAGATATTTTTGTGTTTATTTAGAAGCATTTAATAGAAAAAAAAAACATGTTTAAAAAATGACCTTTTGGGGTCAGTAAGATTTTTTAAAAAAATTATTTTGTTAAATTAATAATAAAAAAAAAACTGTTAGTAAAATATTTTACACTGTTACAAAAAAAAAAATCTGAACTTTGTTCATTAAAAAATCCTGAGAAAAATGTATCACAATTTTTACAAAGATATTAAACAGCAACATTTATAATAATAAGAAATGTTTCTTGAGCACTACATCATGATTTCTGAAGGCTCATGTGACACTGAAGACTGGAGACATGCCTGCTGAAAATTCAGCTTCACCATGACAGGAATAAATTAAAATCTATTAAACAAAAAACAGTTGCTTATCCTTTGTATTTTTTGTATATAAATAATATATTAACATTATAACAGTAAAACTTTGCAAAGCATAAAATTAATAAATCTTTACCAAATTTTTTTTAGTGCGATCCAAACTTGCAGGTATTTGCAAACTTGGATGAGCGACTTCCCAGAATCGCATTCTTTGCAAAACGAGGAATCACAGCAGGAGAAGAGCTCACCTTTGACTACAAGATGACAGGTAGGAAATTTTTTATTCTATTATTTCTTGTATTTTTCATACATTTTTGGGAGTGGGACTATTTATAATGAAAGAAACAATATCTTGTAAATAATGCCTAAAGAGTACTCCTCATTTTTGCTGCAGTTGATTCAATAGATGCAGAGAGTTCAAAAATGGACTCCGAATTCAGTCGGGCTGGAATTAAAGGATCACCCATCAAACGGATCCATATGCGGTGCAAGTGTGGAGTAAAGAACTGCCGGAAATATCTGTTTTAATCCAGCTCACACACAAGCGTGTGTACTGTGACAGGCATCAAGATATATGTAATCTTTTTACATGTACATTTCATGAAATTTTTTTGTATTTGTTTATTTGTGTCTGTGTATATACTTTAAATAGATTTTAACTTTTTTATTTCTGATGTTCATTGGCTTTTATTAATTAAGTTAATAATTAATTCAATCCATTTTCAGCACTGTTTTAATAAAATAACATTTCCCCACAATGTTTATGCCTGTTTTATGTTCTTTTATCAAGTTAATAGTATAATATCAAAAGTAATATGTGGAGTAATATGGATTCTCATGTCAAGAATGTTGCTTACCTCCATAGATGTCTATATTTGCCACCAGATGGTGCTATTGTATTCATAACACCTTACGTTTAATGTAAAGCAAGTTTCTACAGAAAAAATGCCAGCTAAGGGAGTTCTCACCCCAAAAGATCTAAACTTTGTGAAAATTACAAAGATAACAATGTCAGAGTTGCAGATTTTTAGAAATATAGGAGAAAACAGTATGTACAATTTCTTCTAAAGTTACTGTGTGATTTTGTGAGTGGGGTTTTGAATCAGATTATTCCATAAATGTGAACTGTAGACACACAAGGCTGTGCTAACACATACAGCTGTCATTATCCATGTAGTATTCACTATATATATAGCTATTAAATAGCTATAAAGCTACCAGATAAAACAGCAATAAGTAGCACGTGTGTAGGGAACATGAGAGAGGCTGCAGCAGAACCTTACAGATAGAGTCATCTGGCCTCGCTTGATCTGTGGCCTGAATCCCCAGCTTGGGCCAGACAGACAGTCAGCTCAGCTCAGCTTTAACCTCCCATGAGGAGGTGAGATTCCTCCAGGCCAGCGCTTTTTCTTGTCCCACTCTCTGTCTTCCTTCCTGCTATCATTCTGTTCATTTATGTATCCAAACCTCTTTTTCACAGCTATCTTTTCCCCTGTGGAACCTACATAAATGTTACTCTATACATAACATCCAGATATTCTCCTCATTCATTGAGTGGTTGCCTTTATTGGATTTGCTGGATTTGCTGTGGATCAAACCTCACTAAGCGCAGACTGGCAAACATTAATCAGTTGACCTCACACATATGGTCTGAGCATCTAACCATGGCCAATCTCACGCCGAGTGGACTAATGTTCATCCACCGCATGCTGCTCATCACTTCACTGTTGAACTCCCAGGGAACCTCTCTGTCAATTTTGGATTACAATATTACTGAGGCGGCCATAGAGACATCAAGCCTGCTACAATATGATGTTATTACAGGCTCATGCATATATTCTGTAATTGGAGAGATTGGAGGAACATTGTGAAGACCTGAATGAACAGATTCATTTTCTGATGAAAATCTGATGCGAAGTTAATCTAAGTTGTTGGTCTATCAAGGGCAAATGCCCATCCGGTTTTGTTCAGTGTCACTCTGACACATTTTAGCTGACTCACTCTAGCCATAGGTATCAGGCAGATTAAGGTCAAAGGTCAACTCATAATCCAAGCTACATGCCTGCGAAATGGCAAAATTCAGGATACAGACATGTTGACAAAACCCTATTAAGAATATTGCTAACTCAGTTTCTTACTGTACCGAGTAAAAGGTCACACAACATTAGGAGTCAAAACTGCAACAAAAGTAAACTTTTATTGTCATGTTGGAAAAAAAATCCTGTTGATTTACAGATCAAGATATCTGAAAGCTGACACGTTTCTTCCTCCTTTTTTTTCCAGTTTTTCCTTTACCCCCTTCAGTCATCATGCATTCACAAATAAACAACTCCTGAGTTGCTCAACTAAAATTTCAGTCCAATGAATTTCATCCCATGATGGATAGGTGCTGTCTTTTGCTCTTGTAATAGTTAGCTGTATGAGTGACTTATATTGAAGCTGCTTTATAAGATTTTTTTTTTCATTCATTCAGCAGTTCAGTGAGCCAGCATGATAAAAATCACATACTCATTCATGTTCACATATTGTAATTTGGCAATTACGAGAGATCCATCAGAAATATGATTTTATGATCAAGTCAGGCACTATCAATAATTAATATAAAGGCAAATAAAATAAGACACAGGTATAAGTAAAACCTACCACAAATCAATTATGTAACAGGTTTTGCTTAGATGCTTTGTTTAGAATAATTAAACTCAAACTCATCTTCGTCTAATCCAGCTTTTCAAAAAGAATTTTTGAGTTTTCACCTCAATACATCCAGGGTTCTTTTCTTTATTCAATTTACCTAAAAGTATCCAATTCTTCGTGCACAACTGTTGTACTGTAGTTTTATCAATTCTGAGGCAAAAAAATGACTGATTAACTAAATTGTTCACACAAAAATGGTCAACTGCTGCTTAAAATCCAAGGAGCAACTTGAATATCAACATTTGTTAGCTGCATATATTTCTAATTGATGAATTCTTTGAACAAAAATGATTCATTTATATTCAGCAATCATTGTAACGCTGGAATTGCCAAACAATGAGTGATATCTGTTTTCATGTAGGTGTCAACATGTGGTAAACAAGATGTATTCCTTTTGAGTGCTGGTTATGATCCATATTCTCTGTTGATTTTAATCAACATTATGTCTTGTTTAAGGCTCAGCTCTTTGTAATCTTTACAGTTGTGTTGTATCAATGAAGATGATAAAAGTTTTAGTGGATCAACTACAGGAGTGGTTCCTATTAAATGCTATATCTCTGACCTTTCACCTTTGTTCCTCATGAGTACCAAGTTCCATCCACACACACATACTCAGCGTAAACACTCACACACACATGCGTGGTAAAAAGATGACGATCAAGGGTTGTAACCCCACCCTTCACTCCGCCCCCCACTTGAAGTTAGTGCGTTGTCCATATAATACACATGAAATTACACAGAGGTTCACAGTTATTTTACAAAAGATAAGATGCCTGAAGCAACTAAAAATGTTCTACCAGGCATTTTTGCTCGTTACAAAATCACATCCATTTCACCCAACCCCAACACCGACCCAAGTGATTTCCTATTCACAAGTGAATACAACAATAGCCCAAACCGTCATTCTCTTACTGTCCCCCACCCCAATCCCTCCCAAAGACAAGAAGAAGAAAAAAAGTCTCAAAGAAATCCTTAAGAATCCAAGAAGTTCCTTTTAATTCCACTGAAATTCAATGTGAGCCTCTGTCACGTTTTTTTCGTCGTAAATTCAAGTCTCTCCAGAGAACTGAGCAAAATTGTACACTCCCACGTGTCACAGTTCGCAAATTCAATAATGCAGCCGATGCAGCCGTCTTTTTACCCGCAACCCGTAGGCTTGTGAAGGGCAGCGAGACATGTCCTCTGATAATCCACAAATACACAGTGTTGTGTTTTCCCCAGCATATGTTTTAGTATGATTTATTGGTGTCTATAGAAGCATACAGCTTTCAGATCATTCTTGCATTGGTAACATTAAACCTTGGTAATGGAGTAAGGCATAAAATGCAGATAACAGAAAGAATTATTCCTCTTTTTCTGTTCATAATAGATGTTTTTCTGCTGTTTTTCTGTGTTCTCGCAATGACAGGTTTCAGAAAAAGAAAGTCTGATCGCTCCTACCAATCCATGCCTACCAACAGAGAGATCTCATTGAACATTCACAGAAATATTACAATCTGTCCTGTCTGCATTGGTCAGCATTCTGATTCAAGTCAAAATATGCCAGAGAAATCATGTGGCTGATCAATGATTTCTTGAGTTGTGTGCAAAATAAATTAAGTCAAATTCATTTGACACTGAACGCATTTTGGAATTTAGTTCACCTACTTGTTAGCTCCTAATGAAATGGAATACTTTAAAAAATAAATCTAAACATTCCACTAACAGCTCATTTATTTTCCTTATCTCAAACGCATTTGTATTTTTATTACAAGATTAAAATGAGATTTTTGTTTGATTTCTGGTTAATAGGAGGCCGAATTATACCGTCAGACTTCAATCCAGTACAAACATTCAACTTTAGGTTCCTTGTTACTACCTGACCAACAACTACAATGCAACCTACCTTTCACTTACATATGATTGGAAATGTAAAGGCTGAATTAATGTCCAAGATACATGTATGAAAATCACATATAATAAAAACGCTTCGATTTTGTATAGCTCCGATAGGCTAGCAAACTTTCATTCAAGTAATTCAAGACGCAAAAGACTAAGTAACTTCTCCTCTACAACACCTTCTGTGCAATCATTCGGAAGGATAAACGATCAGTTGTTTAACCGATATACATCATTAACAGATCAGTATTTTCACTCGATCCTGATCTGTCTCTTCACAAAATGAGACCACTTATAGTAAAATAGTTTACCTTTTCTTGGTCTGAATATCATAAGACTGGTCATATGTTCAGATTCATTATGGAAATTATAAGGGCATGAGTTGTTTGTGCAATGCAAGAAAATATTTTAGAAATGAATAAGTAAATAGAGTTGAGAGAAAGAGAAAGAGACAAAAAAACAATAAATTACATGTTGCTCAGGGAAAGAGCGCCTACAAACCTGAATAGGCTATATTTCACACAGATTCATATTTTCAGTCAGCTCCTTTCATCTACAATCCCTTTCAATTGACTTGAGAGGAAAACATTATTTGTTCTGGAAGTTGCTTTTGTATACACACTGTTTTCATGAGCATCTTAATTCCTGCCTGATGGAGCCAAAGGAAGGATTCAGCCCAACCAATTAGCATAAATTTTAGGAACTTTGTCTCTTTTTTTTGTCAACCTCATTCATTCCTCGAGGCTTATGCTTGGCACTCATTCTTAAAAATAGTTTAATCTCAAGTTTGTTTCCCCTTAAAGATAAGGTAATACACATGCACATAGAGTATTTTTGAATCAGTAGTTCAAATAATATAAATTACTCTGCCAGGAGTGCAGCGGTTCACAAGGCATGAACAATATTTTTGTAAATCTTTGTTTCGAGGCCCTCAGGATCCTGGTAAAGGGATACAGATACTGAGCCAAACCAAATGTTAATGTTTGCTGAGATCGATCATGAGAAGCCATTTGAAATAGCCTTCATACATTCACCATAAAATAGACCACCAGTTTTGTTGATTTGTACCACCCTAGCGCAAAACATACGGTTCTTCAAACCAGTTTAGAGTTGATTTACCAAACCACACATTAGCGTAGAGCCCATTTCCCCCTTAAAATCATTAAGGTGACAGTAGATGCTTATTCCGTGACATCCACCCTTTTAAAGCATCTTAAACTGAATCAAAGGCCACAACAGCTCTTAAAGTTCGTTCGTGTCTCCATCTTTAAAGACTTCTTATTCCCTCCCCCCTGGTTGTCCACTCTCCAACCATCCAGAAGAGAAAGTAAAAAACCCAAAACATTATGAATGAACACTCATCTTCACATGACACAGTAAGGCTCACGGGGCAGTTGAGGTGGAGTTCTACAGCAGGGAGGCAGGTGGGCCAGCAGGCCCTTCTTCAGCTCCTTGTTGAGGAAAAAGCAGATGATGGGGTTCACGCCTGCTTGGGCGAAACTCATCCACACGGTGGTGGAAAGATACCGGTGCGGGATGGTGCACGCCTTCACAAAGACCCGCCAGTAACAGGCCACAATGTATGGGGACCAGAGCACCAGAAAAAACAAGGTGATGACATAGAACATCCTGCCAAGCTGCTTCTCGGCCTTAAACTCCTCCATGCCTAGCAGGCGTCTGTTCTGGTTGTGCAAGTTCTGCCTGATGCCCAATAAAGTGGGAGGCATCGGGCCACGGCCGAACCCTGCTATCCAGTTCGCGGCCGCCTGGCCTGTGGCTCCCGGTCCGTGAAAGGTCCAGTTTTGGCTGATGGCTGGAACCATCTGGACCGGCTTCATCTTTCGGTGCTTGTATTCGAACAGCAGGAGCTTCATGTAGACCACGTGAGTAGCCAGGATTAGCACAGCCAGCATCAGCATGAAGCCTAGCGTGTCATTGGCCTTGAAGTAGCGATGTTCAAAGATGCACTGGTCCTCCTCACGGATGAACTTGTAGGTGCCGACGTCAAAGACAGGTGGGAAGGCCATGGCAACTGACAGCGTCCAGACCATGCATACCACCGCCACGCAGGTCCAGAAGGTCATTCGCTTGGAGTAGAAGCGGTGGTGGGCGATGGCCATGTAGCGTGTGACGCTAATGCAGAACAGCATGAAGGCAGCATGGAAGCAAAAAAGGACGGCCATGAAGGCCACCACCTTGCAGCTGAGCACGCTGTAAGTCCAGGCCGAGCCGTTCTTGATGGACACCAGGACAAAAGGAAAGCAGACCGCCGAGCGGATGGTGTCGGCGAGGCAGAGGTCCAGAAGAAAGTAGTAGGGTGCCTTGTGTAGGGCTCTGTCCCGTAACACTAGCAGGGATACCACTAAGTTGCCCACCAGGCTGATGCAGATGATCAAGCCCAGAAGGACAAGTTTCACATAGGTAGATACTGCCGAGGAAGGTGCTCCACCCATCATGCCACCTGTCGTGGACACCACGGCCGCCAAGGGGTTCCCAGGCCCATCGCTGCTTGCGTTTCCGTTGGCCATCCCTTTTGCTGCTCAAATCGCACACCTCCTCCTTCAACTCCTCCTTTACCCCCGCTTCCTCCACTCCCTCCTCCTCCACCTCCGCCTCCTCCGGCTGAGCTGTCGTCCGTCCTCGTGGTTGCCTTTCGTTGTTGTCTCAAATGGAAGGAGAGAAGCTTGATCTGCATTGCCCCATTTTTGTACAGTTCTCTTTGGAGCGTCCCTTCAAATGTGCCACCTCTTCTGGCCTCCACACCTATGAATAGAGAACAAAACATTTGTTACCCTTGTTTTCTCACAAAAACAAATGCTGGTCTTTAAAGGCCAAGAACACTACTGATTTTGTGAGAAAGTATTGCATTTTTGCAATTCCTGAGAGGAAGATTTTTAGGTCAAGAAGAGTGAGATAGCATAAAGGGATATTAATGCAGGAAAGAGAGAGTTATTTACCATATGTGGAAACACACTGGTGCTCAAATGTATATGGAAAATACTGGAAAATCCAGTATTTTTTTTCCTGGAAAAACTGTTATTCACATTAACATTCTGCTCAGATTTGTTCAGGTTTCAAACTACACTAATGCTGGTCGACCATTATCCCCAATGTAAAAGGTAAGATAAATAACAAAAGAAATTCTGCATTAATTTTCTTTTCGTTATCTTTTTTCTTTTAAATTTGCTGATTTATTGCTGTTTACAGGTGTGTCAGTACGTTTACAAGCACTTTAAAGGCCCACATTCCAGTCAGAAAGAAATAATAATGGGTTGTTAACACAAAAAAGTGGAATGGAAAGAAATGCAGTGTCTGGAGAAATTTTTAAACATTAAACATATTTTAACTTGGCACAGTGACATAAAAACTTGCCGCACATACGCAAGACACTGAAACAGTCACAAGACTCCTGTGTATCGCATGTTTGCATTGAGAAAACAAAGAAAAAACAGCTTTGATTCAGCTGAAATGGTAACAAGTCCAAATTCGACCTAGATAATGGTGTTGTGCACAATCTGTATATGCTACTAAAGAGGTTTGGTGCAATTATTTTGTTTCGCATTGTGTCAGAACAATAAAGAATATGTCTCTGATATGCAAAAAAAAAACAAAAAACAAAAAAATGCTGCAGCTTGATTCTAACTTTGCATGAAAATGACAGAGACAGATGTGATTTCTCAAGACACCTATTGTAGTATCTGTTAGAAAACAGCTACAGTTTATAAGTGAAAGTATCAGTTCATAAGTGAAAGTACAGTTTGATAAATAATGATTCTATTAAGTTAATTAATTTACATCTCTACAGTGCATGCATAATTATTAGGCACGTTGATATTCTGGTCATATTTTTTTCCAAGTACATTTTACTAATTCCAAACCAACATTAATCTTAATAACTAATTAATCTTCCAGAATCTGGCAGTAAGTTTTGAGAGTTCATTTTTAGTCTATCACCTATGCGGAAAAGTCTGTCTTGCAGAGATGGACTAAAAATGAACTCCCAAAACTTACTGCCAGATTCTGGAAGATAAATTCTTGAAAGAGTGGTGCAAGAGGATGTGGTGCTGGTTCTTCAAAAGTCACTCTCAACTTATGTCTATAAAGCCTATAAACAACCAGTCTTCATGTATCTCACAACACTTCAGCATGTTATTCTTATTAAGTGAGGGTCATTTTTTAGGTTTTTTTACCCAAGCAAAGTCTCTGAAAATCTGACACCTTGTTCTTCTGGAGATTCCAGGTAGGTTGCAGTTCTGGAAAATGGTGGCACCGGAGACTAAATGGTTTCTGATGGTTTTTAAACCTAATTCTTCACCTTAATTCTTTTGCGGTTAACATGTGCCTTTTCTTCTCCACCTATTTTTTCTGATCGTGCTGACCCAGTGAGCATTTCGCTGTCTAATGGTCATGCCTTAACTTTGCAAATTCTAGTATTGCATCCTTCTCATGGGCATTTAATAATTTTTCAGTCTGAGTTAAATGTCTTTTTTGGCTCATTTTATCTGTAAAAGAAAACGTGCCTAATAATTATGCACACCGGAATATAAGGAGTTTTACACTTCCAGCCTTCATGGACAATTATATATGACTTATAAATGATTACATACAAAATGAATAGAAGTTATTAAGATTGATGTGGTTTGGAATTGGAAAAAATGTGCTTGGAAAAAAATATAACCAGAACATCAACATACCTAATAATTATCTACGCACTGTAACTGGATTGTATATGCATTAAACATTTTTTCAATAGTATTAAATATTAAAAAACCAAGGAAAGCACATTTTCATGTTTCCATTCTTAAATATCAATATTTCGAATAGATAATGTCCTAATGTCTTAATATTCTTCCTAATCATGAGTCCTTACACCAAATCTAAAATACTAAAAAAGAGCTACAGAAAGAATAGAAAAGATTTTGTGTCCACCATCAGTAAACAGATCAATCAATAGTCTGCTGAATGGGATAAGCAGGGCTCCTGTAAGCATCTGCTATAACATGCTGAGGAACATCTTCTGCTTCCCCCCTAGTGCCGAGCAGATCAGCTGTTTCCACCACACGCTACATGGCATGCCAGCAACTAGTCTTTCATGGTAATTACCTCATTGTTGCTAGGCTACAAGACATCACTTTTTATGTCTTGAGTATAGGCATGTGGACCGGGATGCGGGGGCAATGGGGGTGGGGGGTGGGGTTGAGTGAAAGAGTTAGGGGATGGGAAATCTTTTTAATCTGCACTGAAGGCGACAGCAAAGCTTCAAGAAAAAGCTTCGGAGTATATAGTGATAGTGACGGCTTGAACTATCTATGTAGATATGGCATGAATAATTTTGGCCCACTTTTTACCAAATGTTTCTGGAAGTTCCACCTAACCCAGACTTTCTCATTTGCTCCCATGTACCAAAAAGTCAGTCTCCAACCCTGGTTGATGGTATTTAGACGAGGGCATGTATATTTGCCAAACAGACACATCCCCTGCTGTGGCGTAGAACAGCCAAGCTAGCGTTATCCCGCTCTCTCAGTGTGAAAGAGCATTGATCCACGAATTCAGCTAAAAGTAGATGCCAGCTGATGACAAAGTCACCGAGCACCTTAGTCCAACAGGAGATAGAACTGCACCGACCCATTGTTTTAGAGCAGAAACACTAATTCACTTGTGTCACAGCAATTACAGCTGCTTGTTGCTAGGCTACAGGGTCCTTCTGCCTTGTGCGGTGTATGTGTCTTTGTAAGCCTGAATTCAACTCAGAATTGTATGCGTTGAGGTGAGCTGAGAGGAAAGTGTCACTCATGAGGAATAATCGCCAGAACGGAGACTAAAGTGAATGTTTCTTTCAGAGAGAAGATAAAATGTTACAACCTTACCATGACAACCTGTTGTAACCAGTTTACAAATTGTACCGCGGTACATCAGTTACAGGTGTTATTTGAACTGGCAGTTTCACTGTGATTCAATTTTAGAAAGATAGTTGAAGTATTGTTATTGTTCAGAGGATGTTCTCAATTGTAGCAACGATTGGGTAGAAACAGACCGATGACGACAATGTAATTAGAAATCTGATAAATATTAAGTCATGCAACGTGCTACATGCGTGTCACCTAACCTCACCTTTATGCAAAGAAAAGATGAAAGGCTCAAGGAATATGAAACCTGAACAACTGTTTCCCAAGTGCTTAATGTCACAATTCTCACTTCAAAATAAGCGGTTGTGACCTGGTATAGGGGGAATATTTACATTTTTATGGTCCAAAGATTACAATTTGCATACGGACTGTTCCCACAGTAAATGCTAATGCACTCGTGCTTTGTTCTGTGAAATAAAGGGCTAAACAAGAATGTGGCTTATTTGGATGTGTCAGAGCTGCTTCTGTCGTTTTTGTCACCTACATAAGTGAAAGTTCACCTCTCTCTATTTTCTCAGCTCTAGATAGACTCGTAGGAGACACGTATGCATTCCAAAGAGGGCGGCTGAAAGTTTCATTTGCTCAATGAAAAGAGAATTTACCCTCCTATTCTCCACAACTCTTTGATAGGCCCTTAAGAGTCTCTCAGATATTCAGTATGGAATGTAAGCTATATATTTGGAGGACTAACTGGTCTGCTGGCCTTCATGTAATCTAATGAATTTAAATGTGCCTTATGTTGTGGTACTATAGCCCCTAGAGTCAAAGGCTCTTTTAACTTCTCAGTACAGTACTTGCCTTTTATCACTATTAGCCCATATGTTTATTATGTGCAATGTCAAAAGGTTAGATTTGATTCTAGATTTTTTTGTAAATGTTCAAGATTTGTTGCTGTTGTATACATTTTCAAGTAAATTACTTTGTCAAATAATTGAAATAATAGTATTTGGAATAAAAAGCCCATAAAGAGGGCTTTTTCTCTGTTAAAAAAATGTGGCCAAAACATCTCTGGAAAGTAATACATGTGTTAAGATAAATGCGCAAATGGGCCCAAATCACTAAGATTTACTTATTAAATATACCTTACCTGTACTAATATTGTAAGATACCTGCCACTATTTAAAAATAAAATAGTATGAGTAAAAAAAAAAACATCCTGGGGTAATGACATGCTGAAAATGATTCATAAAAGAAAAGTATATTGTGATACATTTTGCCCCTATACGTAATGGATATTGGATTTTATATTTTAAATCAAATTAAACTTTTTTGTCAGACAAATATTTAATAAAAAGAAATATTTTTTCACACACTTAGGAATGAACACATACACACACACACACACACAAACGTTTTCCTTAAGGGAGGCCTTTAGCTCCATTGTACCCATTACAGTTGTCATCCCTTGGGTTGCCATTATGTTATATTAATTATTCTGAGTCTTTAATAGTTCCCTCCAGAGGTTTAGTGTGCTCTTATCTCGCATTAATTGTGAGAAGGCCTTCGATGTCGTTGGGAGGAGTCAGATGTAAAGGGAGTTGGTTGGAGGTAAAAGGCTGGATAGCAACAGCAGTGAATATCGCTACCGTGGTCTCGGTGGGAG